>MU223607.1:1447641-1466806 GCA_018584345.1 Thuja plicata
TTGTGATGATATATATTTTTTCACTTTGTTATTATCATAATTCATTTTGATTTATCTTTATCTCAACGTAATTCATTTTTTCATATATTTATTTAAATCTCATTCTTTTTAAATTTTTAAATTCATGCAAGTTTAATCACTTTTATTTAGTTTTTTTGAGTAATCAAATCTAAGTTAATTGCTTAAATTATCTTAAGGTTCTCAATCTTTTTTTGCCTTATTTCATCATGACAAAATTAATGCCAAATTTTAAACTTACAAGTTCAAATTATTCTATTTGGAGGATGCACATGTCTATTTTTTTTAAATCTTGCCACCTTTTGGATATTGTGTCTTCACCAATTTTGAAACTGACATCCACCGCTCCTCAGGCTGACCATGATTCCTGGCAGTTGAAAGATGAGGAAGTGTTTGGTCTAATTGGCTTCTCTTTAAATCCAGACTTATATCACCTTATCTTTGATTATACTGAGGCTCATCAGGCTTGGCATGTCCTGGAGAACACATTTCAAACTCACCAAAACTCTACACCGCACTGTGACATTATGTATCCTTTAAATGACTTTCCTATTTGGGATGACCCATGTGATGATGTTTGTTTTGGGGATGATCCCCTCGCTTCCTATTTTCCTCATAGAAATAAAATGTTGTTGGTTGATGATGTTTCTTATACTTATTCTACTTTAGACCAACAAGATGAGATTATTAATACGTTTATCAATGTCACTTTGCCCTTATGTATTACAGGAGATTATGTTCCTCTTTGCTTCAAAGAATTTCATGACACTCAAATGGTTATTATGGAGGACCAACCTCCTTCTCTAAACTCTAATCTCCGTGATGATATTATTGATGATGATTGTCCTATTTCTATTCTTTATTATGTATCTAGTAATGAATCCATTTGGTTTACAACACCTCTTTATAATGAAATTACATTTGATGATTCACACTCAGCATCTACTGATTCAGTTTTAGGAGGAAATCCCAATAATGGGAGATCCCCTTATGGTTCTTGTTTTTTTGTAGATTCAGTTGATCTTTCTTGGACAAGTAACAACGAACAATCTCAAAGTTTACTCAAAGATTTGGGCCTATATCCACAAACTCCTACACTCTTGCATTACGAAAAATCAAAGGAATCCTATTTCAAGATACGAGCATTTATCATTGCACAATCACCTACTATCAACACAAAGTGAAGAAAAATAAGTTTTCCTCCTCTACTACAAGAAGGATAATCCAGTTGCAGATTTTTGTAAAACCCCAAGTAAAGTTTAAAGGGGGGTGTTAGAATTTAATCTTTACTTGTACTAATGTAAGTAGAAGATTCTTATGGAATCCCTACACCTTTTTGTCTTCTTGTACAAGTGTGAGGATAATTCATTTTCTTGTATTTTCTTATTTAGTTATTCCTCTTTATGAGGAATCCTACACTTGTCTCACACACTATTGAAATGTGGCATACATAGATATGGGAGTTACCATGCACCTCCTTTCTCACATCTCTATTAAAGAGATGTCTCTCCTTCTCTCCTTAGACTAAGTAGGTTAATTATTCTTCTTGAACTATTGTATGAGCTTGGCTCTCTCTCTCTCTCTCTCTCTCTCTCTCTCTCTCTCATTCTCAGGTATTTTTTCCCATTCTTTATATCACGAGGGTTTTTTTATGCTTTTCTCCCTTCAAAATCTTGTCTCCTTTGTTGCTTTTCTCATTGGTGAATGCTCCTGGTTTTGTGCTATTTCATGGTAAATCTTCTTACTCCTGCTCATTGAATTAAAAAATTTCATGTCTCTCTTTATTTTTTATTATTATTTTAACACAAAGCCTGTCATGAAAATGCTAAGTATAGAATTGCCCGACAAACACTGTCAAGTGTTGAACCGAAGACAAAGCATGAAGGACATCATTGATGGTACAGTTTTATGAACATCACCAACAGAGTAGAAAAGGAATGGAACCTGATGAATAGTTCAATATAGGGACACCGATGGAGTAGAAGCCCAACAAAGCAAAGAATGAAAGAAACCTGAGAGACCGATAGAGCAGCCCGACTATTAGAACCGACAGTCAGTTACAGAACCTGCAAATAGTGGATCTGACTTTCCACATCAAATTAAACATTGTAATTCTATTTATAGAGTTTTAATTTGTTTTAAATCATTACTTGAGGGTCAAGCAAGTATATTGTAATTGTTTTAAAGCATCCTAACAGATCTAAAACATAAATAACTAAAGATCAAGGTCAAGTTGTAAACCTTGGATCTAGAGTTAACTTGAAAAGCATGAATCAGTAATGAACCTAGAAACTAGTATATATATATGTGTTCCATCATTATAAAAGTGATAGCTAAAAAATGATTATAGCCATGAAGAGCATCTAAGCAACAGAAGTGAATTCATGCAAAGTTTAGAAATAGATCATATCAGTTCTCAAGAACACAAACAAGGCTACTGACGAGCAGAGACAAGGTATCATTCAATCACTCAAGGTGATTACATATACATTGTAATCTTTATAGGATCTGTTATTAGCAAAATTAGATATTGCATATACTATCATATCAACATTTATAATGTATTTGCATTCTAACAAGTGCATCACATCAGAAATCTTTTAGTAGAAGGTGGAATTAACAGTTCTTGAAAAATCTCTTAACACAGTGCACACTTAATGGTGTTGCTAAAGCTTCAAACGAAGTAGATCCTAACAGGCCTCCACTCCAATACTCTTAACAGGGTAGATCATCAAAAGTGATCAAATTGTAAGCCTTAACCAGCTCCCTTCTTATCTGCAAATAGTGAAGTTTGGTGGGTGACATCCCCACCGTAGTTTTTACTTCCTAACAGGAGTTTTCTGCGACATCATATCTTGTGTTATGTGTTATTTACTTTCATGTATGCTTCTTGAATTTTTACACATGTAAAGAACTTATGTTATAATTTCACATACATAAAGAAAGATGAACAGATAGATAGGTGAATATACAAATCTGATGACACAAAGGTTAATGGGCTAATCACATTAAATTTTTAGAGGTACTAATTCACCCCTCCCCTCTCAGTACATCATTCCAATAATTCCAACATAGATGAGATGTGCCCAAGTTGAATAAAGACAAATTTGCATCATGGAAAAGTAGAAAAAGACTCCACTTATCAAGTATTGAAAATTACATTGTTCAATACTTAAATACTGAATATGTGTTGCCTACAGGACCTCACACTCTTGATAAATTAAGAGTAAAGAATGAGCATAACTGCATGATGATAGAACTTGCATCATCACTCTTTCATGTTAAGTTTGAAGATGTCAAAACCTGCACCTCTGCAAAGAAAATGTGGGATAAGTTGAAGCTTGTACATGGAGGAGATAACAATGTACTAAGAGAAAAGGAAGAAAGCCTAAGAGGGAGGTTTGATGACCTAAGGATTAAAGAAGGAGAAAATATCACTCAGTATAGCTATAGAATTAAAGAAGTATTAAATTCTATATGAGGAGTTGGAGGTGTACTTGAAGAGGAGACAGTGGTAAGTAAAATCTTAAGAACCTTACTTCCTGTATATGCTATTAGATTTTTTGCTATTGAATAAATGAGAGCAGTTGCAAACAATACAGTTAATCTAGATAGTCTGATTGGTAGACTAATTTCATTTGAGATGAACAAATTTGTTAATAGTGTCTTACCATCTATAGAATCTGCATTCAAATCTTCTTTAAAGATAAGCAACTCAAGTCATAGACATGCTGTTAGAAATGATAGTGACAGTGATAATGAGGATCAAGGACTTGATGAAATTGAAGCACTAATGGCCAAAATATTGCAGAGAGACAGAGGTAGATAAAAAGGTAAATTACCACTTGTATGTTTCAATTGTAAAGAGGTTGGACACTTTGCTGCAAGATGTCCAAACAAAAGAAAAGATGACAGAGGAAATGACAGATCATTTGAGAAGAAGTTTGATAAAGGTGATAACAGAGATTACCAGAGCAACCAACAATCAGACAAGAGAGATACCCAAGACTACAAGGACAAAGGGAAGAAATCTTGTTACCTAGCTGAGAATAGAGCTGATGAAACTGACACTAAATCAGAATAAGACATTGAGATGGTATTTGTAGCCATGAAAGATGATTCAGATGAAGATGAAGAAAGGTATGTAGAAACTGCACTCATATATAAAGTTAGTAAAAATGATGTCTGGATCATAGATAGTGGCTGCACTCACCATATGACCGGTAATAAACAAAAGTTTGAGACTTTTGAATAATATAATGGTGGTTCAGTGAGAATGGGAAATGATACACCTTGTCCAATTGAAGGTAAAGGAACCATAATGTTGAATAACATGATAAAATGTGAAAATGCCTACTGGGTAAAAGGACTAAATTATAATTTGTTAAGTGTTTCACAACTAAACAATTCAGGTCACAAAGTAGCATTTGAAAATAATAAGGCAAAGATCTTCAATGAATCATGAAGATTGATTGGTACCGATGAGCAGACAAAAGGTAACCTTTTCTATCTTGATGACACTAACACCACTTGTTTAATGGCTAGAAATGAAGGCATATGGTTGTGGCACAAAATATTGTGTCATGTGAACTTTGATAACATGATAAAGATAAGCAACAAAAGGAATGTCAGAGGCTTACCAAGCATGACTAAGCTTGAGCATATCATGTGCAAGAATTGTCAAAAAGGTAAGATGACAAAGTCTAGTTTCAAGAGTAAAACCTGTACATCTAATGCAATTCTAGAATTAGTCCATGCAGATCTATGTGGACCCATGAGGACAAAGAGATACTATGGACATAGGTATTTTATTATCTTTGTTGATGATTATTCTAGAATGATGACAGTCATGTTCTTAACAGATAAATCAGAAGCATTTAAGATGTTTAAATGGTATAAAGCAATGGTAGAAAAACAAAGTGAAAATAAATTAAAATGCTTAAGGTCAAATAGAGGAGGGGAATTTACTTCAAAAGAATTCACTGACTATTGCAATGAGCATGGAATTAAAAGACAGGTTTTTGCATCGAGAACACCACAGCAAAATGGAATTGCTGAAAGGAGAAATGGATCAATTGTTGACTATGCAAGAACATTGATGATTGAGAAAAGCATCACTCAATATTTTTGGAGGGAAGCTGTCAGTACTATTGTCTACACATTAAGCAGAGTACAATTAAAGAAGGACATAAAGAAGACACCCTATGAGCTTTGGTATGGTCATACACCCAATGTAAGTTACTTCAAAATCTTTGGTAGTCAATGTTATATATTGAAGGATGATAGAAATGGAAAACTTGACTCCAAAAGTGATGAATGTATCTTCCTAGGGTATTCAACCGAAAGCAAGGCTTATAAATGTCTTAACAAGTCATCTAACAAAATCATTGAAAGTGCAAATGTGAAAATAGATGAATTTGCATAAAAGAATGATAAGGAAAGCAAAAAGGAACTAGAGGACTACAATAGGTTTGTTTATAAAGAACCTACCACTCTACCTGAGCAACAGTGTGTCACTCCTGAGCATCAGAACATTGCACCTAAGCATTAGGTTGCAATTACTAAAAATAATGAAAATCCTCAAGATGATGTTCTGAACAATGGAGATGAGAACGAAGGTCAAGAAGATGATCAAAATTATGAACACAGAGCTGAACCAAAACTTGCCAAGTATGTCAGAAGACATCATCCACAGAATCAAATCATAGGAGACAAGAAATGGAATACTAGAAGAAGAGGTATACATTGAAAAACCAGAAGGGTTTGTTGATCCAGACAAGAGAAACATGGTATGTAGACTACACAAAGCCTTATATGGATTGAAACAAGCACCTAGAGCCTGGTATAAAAGACTTCACTCATATCTCATTAGCATAAAATTTGTTAGAACAAGTGAAAATAGCAATCTGTACTTAAAAGAAGATATCGATGGTAATATTCTAATTTCTAAATTTTTTGTTGATGATATCATTTTTGGGGGAAATGAATTGTTATGCAAATCCTTTGCTAATGAAATGAGAAAGGAATTTGAAATGTCTATGTTTGGGGAGATCAACTTTTTTCTTGGTCTACTTATTCTTCAACAAGATGCAGGCATATACATCACTCAGTCCAAATACATCAAGGAAGTGCTGAAGATATTCAAGATGGAATATTCCCAACCAATTGGAACACCTATAGCTACTAGATGTAAGCTGAAAAAAGAAGACAAATCCAATGAGGTAAATCAGATATTATATAGATCAATGATTGGAAAACTGATGTATGTTGTTCATACCATACCAGATATAGTACATACAGTTGAAATAGTTGCAAGATTCTCTGCTAATCCCAAAGAATCACATATGAATATTGTCAAAAGAATTCTGAGATATCTAAAGAACACCGAGGACTATGGCTTATGGTACAAAAGAGAAGGAAAATTTGAGCTACAAGTCTATACAGATGTTGATTGGGATGGAAACATTGATGACTGAAAGAGAACAACTCAAGGAGCATTCTTCATGGGTGACAGACTTGTCACATGGATTAGCAAGAAGCAAGGATGCATCTCTCAGTATACTGCAGAAGCAGAGTATATGGTTGCTATGGAAAATTGCTCTAATATTGCATGGATCAAAAAATTACTAGAAAGTATGAATATTAAGATTCTTGAACCGATAATTATCTACTGTGATAACACCAGTGCAATTAACATTTCTAAGAATCCAGTCATGCATGCTAAGACTAACCATATTGCTATAAAGTATCATTATCTAAGAGAACAAGTGCAAGCAAAGGAAGTGACACTAGAATATGTTCAATCAAAGGAATAATTAGCTGACATATTCACCAAGCCATTACCAAAGGATACTTTTGAGCACCTGAGACTGAGACTAGGGGTCCAACCCTTGTCTATCAGTCAGTAAACTCACTAGGAGGTTGCATCAGCCTATACCAAATCTGAAGATCAGTCATGTTGATGCAAACACTAAGATGGACAAAAATAGATATATATGTACATAGAAAGGTACAAGTATGCACCTAAAAACCAGAGATAGTGTATTGTTGATGGATAAGGAAATTCAAGGAATATATTATGTCAAGTGATGGAATATGATATAGATGATTTTTTTTTGTATTGTTGTCAAAGGGAGAGATTATCAGGAGATATTATATCATTGAATCATAAGGGAGACATATGATAAAGGGAGAGATTATATCATTATCCATGAAGGTAAAAGTTTCTGAGAATCTGAAAGAAAGAGTTAATAAATATTCTAAGGAAGAGAATTTGATTACATATGAAATATCCATCTAATGGAGAGAAGTAACAAAGGGAGAGAGTTCAGACAAAGAGAAAGATTATTGTCAAAGGAAAAAGAGATTATCAAGAAGAGGAATATTTAAGGCAGAGAACATATCAGAATAGAGATATTAGATGATGCATCTATCCAGTAAAGGGATTGAAGATTGAAGACAATCATTCTGCATGAAACAAATCTAAGCTATTTGAGCTTACCAAAAGCCATACATTTGTAATAGTTATATTAGGAAAGCTTGATGAAACTATATATTTCATATTGTATTAGTGATAGTATAGTATGATAATGTAGTATGTTTCCATCAATGCCAAAGGGAGAGATTGATGACATGTAACTGATTGAATGTTTGAAGATGTTAAGTTGATCATTAAAATATAGAAGGATAATGCAAGACATTAAATCAGTTAATGGATTGTATTGTCATTGATGTCAACTTGATATAATCTGATCGGTTATAATAAAAGTGTTAAAGACTTCAGAGAATTAGATAGATAAATATTATGCTTTCAGTAATGCATAATAGACAAGCATTCACAATGTGACTTCAAACACCGACAGCCAATGGAAATCGACGGACAAAGATCACCGAAAGTCAAGTCACTGTAATACCCAAGCAAGAACACTGACAAGCAGAATCACAAGCATAATTGATGGCTAGAAACATAGTGTAAACTGACGAAGAAGCCTGAGGAGAACTGGAGTGTTGATAGAAGCTATCAAAGAGTTAAATACCAAAATTAACTTGAGTTTAGAAATGACAAAATATCTAGCTGGTAGAGCTAAATATGGACTAAACTGGTAGTTATCTTTGTTTTCATTGACAAGATAAAGCCATAGATAAGTAATGGATTTAAATTTGCTTTGTCCAGTTGGAAAGAAGATCTCTGTGATCTAAAATAGGAGTTTTTCTTTAAATCTAATTGGCGAGAATTGTGGATCACGCCAAGATCAAGAAAATCAAGAACCTAAAAATAGTGATATCATGTCTATAAAGAGACAACTCAATTCATTATGAAGAGTGGTGGTTGAATGAACGAAAAGAGGATGCTAAAGAGAACCCGATGAAGAGAAACTTCATACATTCCTAATCAATCAAGCTAAGGAAAGATCTAAAGTTTTTTGCGGACAGCGAGCAATAGAGCACAGCATCACCGAGAAGAATCAAAGTGGAGCAAAGGTATAAAAAGAGAAATATTGATCAGATTAGTTTTATGAGATTACAATAGATATGAAAATCTACAAGTATAAGTTGTATATGTGAATAGATCATACTGTTTCTATTTAACTATTGATTCAGAAAGTCTCTTAACCGAGTGAGACTTGAAAATCCTTTCTATATTGAGATACATCCCAAGGAGTATCAAGACATTTATTCATGAAGATAGCATGAGATGCCAGATACCTATTGATAGGCCAAGTGAGTGTTTGATCAAGAAAGGTAGCATAGAGATTCCCAATATCAAGTGATAGACTAAACTTTTAAATCCTCTATTAAGGTCACACCTAATAGTGTGTTTTTAACCTTTAATAGGGTTTGCTCTTCATTGAGCTCACTTTAGAAGAGTGAAAATTTTGGGTTACCGGTCCCAAGTGGTTTTTCCCTTAATAGGGTTTCCACATTAAAAATCTATGTATCAATGTGTTTATGATTCATTACTTGAGTGTTTTCCATTACACATAGCTTAACTAGATTGATCGGTATACTCTAGATAATTTACTATCTTTTGGTAAATTAACAGACTGCTATTCGGTAAACATATAGTAGAAGGTTTAACAAAGAATTCTGAGTAGTAGCAATTTGATAATAGTATTTGAAGGCATTCATTTTATAGGACTGAAGATAACTAGAGGCTTAATATTGTGGTACTAGGTTTTTGGATTGATTATTGGAATATTTTTGAAGCCACTGATTCACCACCCCCCCCTCTCAATTATTACTAACAATTTATTATTGTCACATCTTGGATTGTGACATCTGTTGTGTCCTTTAATGACTACAAAATATGAGGTACATTATCCATGGCCTTACTTGCCTGTGTTGCCAATTCAACTAGATTGACATCCTCAACTTCATTTATTAAGATGTGTCCAGGGCTCGGTGTTGCCTCTTTCTCTTCATCATGAGGCTTCTCGGTAAGTGCTAATAATCTCTTGGGGCTTGTATCCTCTTTAGGTACATTGAGTATTTTTCTCCAAGTATCCTCACTTTCTTTGTCAAGCTCTATTAAGCTTCCCTGTAGTACTTTTTAGGCTCTCAATTTTGCTAAGAACTTCTTTGAATGCATATTCATCATTTCATCAATTTCTTCCATCTTTGACTCTGGTGGCATAATTGACACTAGGGATCTTTCCCTTATTTTTCTTTCAGAATTCAATGCAAATATCCACCTTACTGATAACCTGTCTAGAAGTTCTTGTGGCATCATCTTATCAAACTGTATAGGTATATATTTGAATACACACATTATCTTGATGATGGATTCTTCTATTTTATTCTGATCCTCAGGAGATAAGGTTAGCCATTGCCTAATCTTAGGATCAGATATGCTACTTGTCTTGAATTTTGATGCAACAATCTCATCAATTATCGTAGGAAATTTGTGCTTTTCAGGTTGTCCATCTTGTTCATTGTCTTCCTTATCTTCCTTTCTTTGGATTAATCTCCTTCTCCTCTTTGGTTCTGATGTTTTCCCAATTTGAGGCTTCCTTTTATAAGTCCTCACTTGTCCTTTCTTAATCGGTGGTGAGTCTGCTTTTATAGTTTGACTCCTTGTTATTGATGCAGCACTTGTCCTTGGTTTCTCTGGGGGTCATGCACCAGACTCTGTTGATTTGAAATCACTAACTTGTTCACCTTCATCGATGGGTGACTGTCCCTTGGTGTCATCTTTTTGTTCTATTTCTTCTTCATCAAACAACATCTTCTTTTCAAGTGTCTTTATCATTTTGGTATTCTTTTTGTCGATCTTCTTTACTACTAGGCCTATTTTAATTCTAGCCTTAGCTTCTTCATAGGTGCCAAATCTTGGTAAGGATTTGTCTAGTGGTTCATTCAATAATGCTTCAATAGCATTTGTGGCCTAATCTATTTTTATATCATAATCAAGAGGTGCTAACCATGTTGTCCTCAGTACAGCTGGTTTGATCAAAGTTGTATCGGTGTCCACCATGAAACAAATATCATCTTTATATTGATCCACCAGTTGTTTGGGTATCCTCATCATTTTCTGCATTATGTCATTAAATCTGGTGAAATATTCATCCATGACTGATGTAAATTTGTCCCCTAGTGACTTAAAAAATTCACTAATTTGAATTGTCATTGGTCGGGTAGTGTCCCAATTGACATTACTAACAGATGGGAAGAAGTCATGAAAGTAGAAGAATATACACATGAGGAGTGAACCAAACTTACATGAATTAGATTTTTCTTATCTAATGGTCCTCATGTTCTCTTCTAATTGCTTCAGTAGAAGCTCAGATAGATCCAATTGTAGACCCTTCTTGACAATCTTATGGGAAGTTTCAACTGCTCCGCATGCAATTCTATTCAGTCTACTTTCTTGGAATACCTTGTATCCTAGCACACATGCACCAAACTTTAGTTCTGGATCGGTGATAGAATTCACCTTCAATCCTCTACCATCCCATACTGCACCTGTCATCTTTTCTATGTCGAGACGGGGAGGATGTTTGAGTGCTTTTGCCTTGTCAATTATTGGATAACCGGTTAATGCATGTATTACATCCTTGGTAATCAGTTTTGGCTCATCCAGCCACATCTTTTAGTCATGTACCTGGCTAAGAACTATCTGGATCCACTCAATCTTGAATTCCTTCAGGAAAATTAGGGCATTTTTCATCCCTTTCACCTCTATATGTTTATCTTTGTCTTTGATGTTTCCATTTGTGCAAAGCTTCTTGTAAGCTTCCTCAACTTCCAGATCTCTGATTTCTACAACTTTGCAGTGAATATATGCTCAGAAATCCTTAATTAGCAAAACCCTAGGTGGTATGCTTGAAAATGCTCTAGCGTCATCGAGTTGTGAAGCTACCTCTAGACTAAATTTGTACTTAGGCTCTTCACATTTAGTGTTCTTGATTATGTTGACCTTTTTATCTTTGGCATTCTTGATCTTGGAAATGAGAGATGTGGTTTCCATTATTTCTGCAAATTAGGGCTTTTTCCATAAATAAACTATGAGCTCGGTGACTCTTAGTTACTCACTTGATCTTTTGTAGATGTTGTGAATATGTCTGAATATTGTGAATGTGCTTGTAAGTCACTTCTGCAATCTAGTCATTTTTCTTTGCTATGTGCTCTTCTCTTTTCTTTTCTCTTTTTTGTTAATCACTTTGTGAATGAATGAGCTCTTCATCGCCTTTTTATAGATGATGCCCTAATTTGTGCATTTAATGCTTTACCCACTTCTCGGTGTTTGAACGGGGTCTCTTGGGAAACATGCTAAATTCATTCTCAGTGAGAATGTGATGCTCAGGGTAAGTGTCAACTCAATTGACCTTTCACATGTTTACCAATGGAGCTCAGTATGTAGCGAAGACTGATTGTCTTTTACATGACTATCGACGATGCTCGGTTTACATCAACAACTTAGCTTTTGTATGTTCACCGATGATTCTCGATATGTATTGACCGATGAGATTGGATTCACAAATTCATAACAAGTAACACCGTAGTGCATCTTTATTCATGCTAGTTTGGCATTATCAATGTATAATGGAACTAATGTAAAATATAACTTGGTATAGTGCAGTTCCATACTTACTTGTTCTTCTTAGGTGGGGGTGGTGATATCACCAGATCCATTGGATAAGTTGTCACCAATTGTATTGATTGGTCTAGCATCATCAGTGTTTGTAGCTTTCCTCCACATTTTGTTTCTCATCTTCTCGATGTCTTCAATGGTATTGCCATTGGAAAAAGTGCTTGTCTCTGTCACTCAGTCTTTGTAGTCCTTGCTTAGATGAATGACCGTATGACAGTGTAAGCATGTCATTCCGGGGTTAGTCTAGCTTCTAGACCTTCTTATCCATTTTCTCATGCATTTTTTAGCTATGTGTTCATATCTACCACATGTTGTGCAATTTGTCCATGTGTTGTAATCCAAAACATATGAGTTACCAACTCTTTTCGGTTGATAAGCATTTTCTTTTTCTTTTGACTTTCATGCTTGCTTTTTGTTTTCCTTCATTCAAGGGATATGTGCCCATTCATTTTGCAAGTAGGACAATATTTTTCCATGTAGTTTTCCTTCTTTGGTTGTTTCACCTTAGATCTGCATTCATGCACTTTGTTTCCTTTCTTGTTACAGTTATAACAATTTCCTATGAATGTAGATGTGGATTTAGGAATGCCTTTAGCTTTGCTCCTACAAATATTTGATGTGTGACATGGTTTTCCATTGTGATTGCATGACTACTTCCTTGGTCTTGGATTTGTGTAGACATCTTTTTTATCATCTTGGTATGATGATTCTCCATGCTTGGTATACCCTAGACCGGTATTTTTGTTGACTCTTCTTTGTCCATCCAGAAAATCATCCATTCTTTTTATGCTTTCTTTAGCGTTCTTGATCATATAATTGTGTTGTTGTTGAGTCCTTACTTCATGCTTCAATATTTCATTTTCTTCTCTTAGCTCACCAATAGCTTCCAATTTCCCATTGAGTTCTATGTTCACTCGATTTTCCTCCTGACTCATAAGAACAATTTGATTGGTGATCTCATGATGAAGTTCAGTAAGTCTTTGTATTTCTGATTCTCTCTATTGTAGCTTTTCAGTGATCTTCCTCATGTCATCAATAGCTAGTGTTATTTCTTTCTCATATTGTCTATCATTATTCATAACCTCAATCATCCTTACCATCTGTGTCTCTTAACCGATTTGCAGTGATTTCACTTGTCCAGCCAGATGTTGATTGATTTCATTCAGACTTGTAATGCTTCCTTCAAATGTGTCTGATGTATTGGTAGATATAGATCCTGATGACTCAAACAAATCAGGTATCTCTTCTTCATGTTAGTCTATTTCATTACAGAGAGATGTGATAACCTTTATTTCATCTAGTAGCTCTCTCATATTGATTGTAGATTCTTTGTATTGCTCATAGAAGATATGTATCTGCTACTTCTGATTCTCAATATTCTTGTCTAGCTTATACCTTTCCATTATATGATCTTTTATCTCAAGTGATTTAAAATTTTCCAAATAAGAGATCTCACTATGATACCAATTTTTGAATATTGGAATGGTGTGTACTAAGAGGGGAGGGGTGAATCAGTACTCTTAAAAATTTTATCAATTAAATTCTTAATCCTTTAGTAATCAATTCCTTGCATTACCAACCATAGTTGCTATTCCATCTTTGTGCATGTAATATCAAACCATAAACTTAATTGCATGTAAACATTCATAGAAATGTTCATGAAATGTAATGACACATGACACAAGAATTGGTGATGCAGAAAACCCCTATTAAAAGGTCAAAACTGTAGTGGGGATGAAACCCACAAACCTTCACTATCTGCAGAATGGAAGGTGTCAGTTAAGGCTTACAAGTTTGATAACTTTTGATGATCTTACCCTATTAGGAGTAACATGTTTAGACTGGTTAAGGTCTACTCTATTAATATATTTAGCAACATTGTTTCATGTGCACTCGATTAAGAGATTTACAAAAGGATTGTTAAATCCACCTTCTTAAAGGATTTCTTCTATTTTCTACACTTGTTAGAATGTAGTCAAAAATACTTTTTTACCTAATAAAATGCAATCCTAAATTGCTGAGTACAGTTCCTTTAAAGTTTACAATATGATGTATCACCTATAGTGATTAATTAATACCTTTGTTCTACTCGGTAGGCTTGAATCTTGTTCTTTATAACTCATTTCATTTTTTTTTGTCCTTTTGCATAAAACTTTGTATCTGATCCATAGATGTGCTCTTCGGCTACAATCATCATCACATCATCTTATTTTGATTGATTACACATCTATTTATACAATGAATTGACCTAAATAGGTTTCACGTTTAACTATGAAAACTCTATGATTAAAGGTTTACAAATTGACCTTGATCTCCTAGTTTGCATGTTTTCAATCAATTTGACTGATTAAAACAATTACATTTTATTTACTTGTCCCTCAAGAAATGGTTTAAAATAAGCTTTAAAGCTAAATATAAAAATTAAGTGTTTTATCTGACATGTAACTCAGATCCACATTTCTCATAATTAAAGTTGTCTCTCGGTGGACTAGTGCTTGGGTTGCTCTGTAGTCTTTCCTCGGTGATATATTTGTAGACATTCTTCTTCTTGGTTTTCTCTATAAACTGACTATCAGTTTACACTGTAAACTGTGTTTTCAGTGTTCACTATAAACTTGTCTGTCGATTTTCTCTATGAACTTGTCTGTTGGGTTCCTTTGTGAACTTGTCTGTCGAGTTCTTCTATGAACTTTTCGGGCAGGTTCCTCTATGAACTGTTGTGTTGGGTTGCACTATAAACCTGTCTTTTGGTGATCATGTTACCAATGGTTCAAAAAAAATTTCCTTTGTATACTAATAACAAAATATGATCATCAAAAGTGACATGGTTTACCGAGGTGAGAAATTGAAGAAGATGATCGAACAACTAAGGGAAAAGGAAGGAAAATCAAATTAAGGAGATTAAGAGGAAAAAGTATGTCTATATAAGGAATGAGAATTACACAGATTAGAGACTACTGGAGAATTGAGAAAAGAAGGAAAGAAGCTAAAGAACAACATTTATAGAGCAAAACAGAGAAAGATAGATCAAATAATCAACAGACTGAGAAAGAGATAAATGTTGAATGTGAAGCCAGTATTCGTTTGAGCATAAAGGATCTAATTCAAGTATAGTGAGTTGCTAATTTTTATAGATCAAATTTTACTGTTGCTTACTAATATTTGTAATAGAGAAATCTCTTAACCGGGTGGATTTAACAGTCCCATATGTAAATCCTAAACTTAGGTAACATTCCAAAAGATTGTTTGAAGACCTCTAATAAGGCCACTCCTAACAAGGTGAAGATCTTAACAAATATGAGGTAAATCCCCTAACAGAGTTACATTTAGAAAATGTGTTTGTAATCTTTAACAGGATAAGTTTTTAGCCGAGCGTACTTTAGAAGAGTACAAGTTTTATTATGGGTTACAATTCCCACAAAGGTTTTTCCCAAATTGGGTTTTCTTGTTAAATCTAGTGTATATGATTTAAATCTTGTGTTCAGAAGTTATATCATGTGTTAATGAGTTAATCTGATGCTGCTAAGTTTGAGTGATTGATTGATGCTTATATTATGTGGTGAACTAGTTATTTACTATATTCAGTACTTACCGAGTGAATCCATGAGTTCACTATTAAGAGTTTAAGTGTTGATTTTTCTAATTCACCCCCCCCTCTCAGTGGGACCAACTTCTTCTTCTTCTTCTTCTTCTTCTTCTTCTTCTTCTTCTTCTTCTCCTCTTCCTCCTCCTCCTCCTCCTTCTCCTTATCCTTCTCCTCCTCCTCCTCCTTTTCCTTCTTCTTAATCTCCTACTTCTTCTCCTTCTCCTTTTTTCTTTTTCTTGTTCTCCTTCTTTTTCTTCTTCTCGTTCTTCTTATTCTTCTTCTTCCACTTTTTTTTCCCCCTTCTCCTCCTTCTCATCCTTCCCCTTCTCCTTTTCCTTCTCCTTATCCTTATTCTTTTTCCTCTTCTTATTCTTCTTCTTCTTCTCCTTATCCACCTTCTCCTTCACATTCTTCTCTTTCTTCTTCATCTTCTCCTCCTTTTCCTTCTTCTTCTCCTTCCCCTTCTTTTTCTTATCTTTCTTCTTCTTCTCCTTCTCTTTCTTTTTCACTTCTTATTCACCTTTTTTTTATTCTTCTCCTTCCCTATTAATGTACTAGCATGTTAAAGGGAGGTAAAACCAAGTGTATTATCCTTCTCCTACTTCTCCTTCTTCTTCTACTCCTTTTCTGTTTGTTCTTCTTCTCCTTCTTTTGTTTCTTCTTCTTTTCCTTCTCATTCTTCTCTTTCTTCTCCCCTTTCTTCTTCTTATCCTCCTTCTTTTTCTTCTTCTTATATGTTATCTTCTCCTTCTCCTTGCTCCTTTTTATGCTTCTTCTTTTGTGTCTTCTTCTTCTCCTCCTTTTTTTCTCTCTTTCTTCTTGTTCTTCTCCTCTCCTCCTTTTTGTTCTTCTTCTTCTACTTCTTCCCCCTTTACTTCTTCTTCTTCTCTTGCTTCTTCTTATTCTTCTCCTTTTTCTTTTTCTTCTTCTCTTTTTGCTTCCTCTTCCTATTCTTCCACTTGGTCATCCTCCTCCTCCTCCTCCTTCTTACCCTTTTTCTGTTGTTTAGTAGAAGAGAGAGTGTCCTATATTATTTTTTTATGGTAGCTTTCTTGAATATAATGAGAATTACTCTATTGTTTTTTCAATATAGGATGTAAAATATAAAGTCTTAAAATTTATGTTGAATATAAAGATATTACTATTTTCAAATAATTACTATTTTATAAACGATAGTTATTTTAAGGGAAAAAAATATAACATTTTAAATAAATAAAATATAAATATAAAATGTAAAACTAATGTAAAATAGAAAATATATGGCTTATGTTAAATCCTAAATCAAAAGTATAAAATATATACTTCAATAGAAAAATATAGAGTACAACAAATATAAATTTTATTAATACAATTTTATAAATATATTATTAAAAAAAATTATGTATTATTTTTAAAGAAAATATTAAATCTACAGTTATTTTTTTAATATCTTTATAGAATCTAAACTCCAATTTAGAAAAAAATCCAACATAAAATAAAGAATCTTGTGGATCTGAGCAAATATAATCTGAATATTGTGGAAAATATATACTTTAAATACAATAAAATTATCACCTTGTTGTGACTGATAATACCTTCGGCACTGCTCGGTAGCCTTGTCTTTGTTCTGAAAACTGAATGCTTCAATCAAAATCCTTGTTCTAAAACCCTTGTCTAATCTTCTGATGTCCTTAGTGCGGTGGCTACTTGATCATTATTCAATCATCATACATTACAAAATGACATCTTATCCTTACATATATCAAACCTCTTGACCTAATTAGGGTTTTACAATATCTTATAAAACCTAAGATCAACGGTGTACAAAATTTACCTTGATCATCTATACATAGGAAATACAAACAATTAATGAGTGCATGCATAATTAATATCCTCCTCATTCATTGTATATCGTTATCCATCTCGGAAAAAAGTTGTTACCTTGATTGATGTGCCAATACAAACTTTTAAGTAACCACTGGTTTACTCGGTAAATATTTTCTCTTAGTGTACCTCGATGCTTGGTGTATTCGCTGATCACTACACTCGATTAGCATGTGCTCAGTTAACTCTACACTCGGTGATCAATACCGACTAGTATGTCTTTGACTCGGTTACTGACTTGCAATTTGAACACTTGAATACTAATGACAACTTGCAAACTCATATTGAGTAACGTTCTCCCCCTTTCGCATTAGTATCAAAAACTTGTATATGTAGTATACACAGTGACTCTATACATAGTGACTTCCCTTTGTACATGCTCTCAGTATGCATAGATATATTATACATATATTTCCCCTTTTTTTAAATTAATGACAAAAATAACTTACAACTTGTCAAAATTGTTGGGATGGGTCTTTTGGAGATTTTTCATTATTTTCTCCCATTCCTCTTTTAAGTGCTCAAGGGTCAACTACTCCAAGTTCAGGTGAGCATGCATATCATATATGCTCTTTTTAAATGATAGTTCTGGGTGGCAATCAAATATTTTGCCTGTGTCACATGCTTCTGCATCATTGCTAAATGTGGTAGTAACATAGCCTGTAGCTCGGTTACCTGATCTCTTATCTTGTTCTCTTCCTTCGTCAAGTCAAGTCTCAATCGATGTGTTTTTATAACCTTGGAATAATGCATTTTAAATGCATGTTGCTTGATTGTAAGACTATTTACACTATCGGTTAGATCATCATCTAATTTCTTCATCTTTTCACTAAGCTCGGTAGTGAAGTGATCTAGTGTGTATAACTTCTGTAGAATTGTAAGTGCTTGAGTAATAACTGTTTCTAATGTTGTTACAAATTCTGAGAGTGTTACCTTATTAACTACCACTGCTTCGCTGATCTTTTCAGTAATCTTGTACTGAATCTTCTTTTATGCTCTTTCTTCTATCTTCTACTCAGCAAAAATATCTTATCCATGTATGGCCTTGGTGAGCAGTGCAAGTTGATCATTGATTGGGGCATATTCATTTATGTTCACATCGGTAACAACTTGTTGTAAGATCTCCTTGTTGCTTCTAGCACATGTGCATTCTTGTGTTCTAATCTCAGCTTGTCTTGTGCTGCTTTTCGGGTGAATAATGTATGCAATGAAAATGTAGACCTATTTGCTGCAAATACAAAACACCAAAACATCAAACAAACACATTAGATGTTAGTACATGCAACAAAATAAGAAACTTTCATTACAACCTCCGATGAGCTAAAACAAGGGCACCCAAAGCCTTGTTTGATTTGCTCTTTAAGATTATGTGGGTGTGCTCTCCCAACACAATGCAATAAATCCCACTATGATGCAAGCTACAAGATGGTGAAGGGATTGAGAACAAGTATGAGGAACTTGCCCCAAGCTTCACATGATTAAGATTGAGAATGCAATAGTGAATCTAGAATGAAGATGCAAGATGAAATAAACTAAGATTGATTTACATTACCTAACATGTAATATCTAGATGATCTAATGCTCATAAGAAACTAAATAGAATGAGT
>MU223607.1:1487807-1497833 GCA_018584345.1 Thuja plicata
ATGATTTGAGAAGTGAATTTAGAAGAAAATAGATGATTAATTAATGATTAAAAAACCACTAATTAATAGATGAAAATTAGTGTTTTTAATGTAAAGTCGCAAGTCTGTCCATTTTAGGGTGTCTACACATATGTACCAAATCTTAATTCAAGATCGATGATGGTGTTGATCCTTAAACCTCTACCATCAGACTCGGCTCCTGTTATTTTCTCAATTTCTGTTCTAGGTGGGTGCCTTAGGGCTTTTGATTTGTCTAATGTCGGATATCTAGTTATTACAAGTATAACATCTTTACTTATCTTCTTCAGTTCATCTAGCCATAGTTTTCCATCGTGTACTCGGCTCAACACTATGTCCACTCTGTTTTGAATTCCTTTGGTAAATTTAGAGCATTGGTTAACCCTTTGACTTCTAGATTCTTTTAATCATCCTTCATTTTCCCATTAGAGATAAGCTTTTGATATGTCAATATCAATTCAAAATTGCCTATTTCACTAATCATGAACCAATAGAACCCTGGGCAGTATCGCAGAGAACGCACCTTTGTCGTTAGGTTGAGAAGCAACCTCTAGATGAAACTTGTAGTTAGGTTCTATGCGGGTCGAATTCTTGATAAGAATTACTTTCTTGCTCTTGTCCATCTTTCCTTTCATGGTTCACAAAGAAGACACCATTATTTTTAAAATTAGGGCTTCCAACGGAAATCACAGATAGCTCGGTAAGTGCAAGTTCTTACTTTATATAGCCTTCAAATGTGAAAAAAAATGCTTTGGATCTCTATGAAGTGCTTTGAAATGCTTCATTGTGAATTCGCTCTTAATCTCTCTACTCTTCTCTTTAATCAATGTGTGAACAAATGAGTTCACTTCCCTCAAATTTATATGAAATTCTTTTATTCGGCACAATAAATTCTTGTCACCAACCACTCGGTCGACAAAAAAATCACTCAGTTGATACTAAGGATACTTCATCTTGGTGAGTACAACAATGCTCTGTTGACTTAGCAACTCACTTGTCTCTCACATATTTACTGACTGGAATTCTTACTCGGTACATATTAACTGACTCAACTAGTTCAAAAGATATCAAAATATAATACCATAGTGCATCTTAATTCATGCTAATTTGGAATTTGTACAATTAATACAATAAACTGATGTAAGATATAACTTTCCAAAACATATTTTCATACCTTACTTATATTGCTTAGGTGGAGGTGGTGGAATCACCTAATCCATCAAATGAGGTGTCATCAACTGTTGTGCTTGGCCCAACATTGTCATTTGTTTCTCTCCTCCACATTACATTTCTTTTCCTCATGATTTCCTTGATTGTGTCTCCATTTACAATAGTACATGTATCTGTCACTCAGTTTCTGCAATCTTTACTTAAGTGATTGATCTTATGACAGTGTGTGCATGCCATTCCAGAGTTTGACCAATTTACAGATTTAGTTTTCCATTGTCTCATATAGTTAGCCACGATATGTCCATACCTACCACATGTTGTGCAACTAGCCCAAGTATTATAATCCCAAGCATAATCATTACCTTGTCTTCTCGGTTGATATGCCTTTTCTTGTCCTTTTGGTTTCCACATTTGCTTCATGTTAGTCATGCATGCTTGTGATGTATGACCATGCATGTTGCAAGTGCGACAATATTTCTCCATGTAAGGTTTCTTCTGTGGTTTTTTCAGCTTAGATTTTCATTCATGTGCTTGATGTCCATGCTTGTTACAGTTATAGAAATTACCATTGAATTTAGTAGAGTTTCTAGAAATACCTTTTGCTTTTCTCCTGCAAACGTTTGATGTGTGGCCTAATTTTCCACAATGATGGTATGAGGGTTTGTTAGGCTTCAGATTTGTGTAGACATTCCTCTGTTCAGCTTGATTTGATGATTATCCTTGCTCGGTATACCCTAAATCAGTATTGTTGTTCAGTATCCTTTGATTGTTCAGAAATTCATCCATCCTCTTGGTACTTTCTTCAAATCTCTTAATCACCTTATTATGTTGTTGTAGAATCTTCACTTTATTTCTCATTTTTTCATTCTCTTCTTTTAATTCACCAATATCTTCCAATTTCTTGGCAAGTTCAATAGTCACTCGATTTTCCTCATGACTTATGAAAACCATCTGATTGGTTATCTCAAAGTAGTGTTCAGTAAGTCTCATTATCTCAGATTCTTTCTCTTGTAACTTTTCAGTCATTTTTCTTCTATCATCAACAACCATGTTTCTATCTTGTTCATCTTTCTTTGTATTGTTCAAGACTTCAACCATCCTAACCATTTGTGTATCTTGACTAATCTAAAGTGCCTTCACTTGCTCAATAAGTTGATTGATTGATTTCAGATAGCTTTGATATGATTCCTTCAGATGCATCAGATATGCTACTAGATTCAAATCCAAATGTATCAAATTGGTCATGAATCTCTTCTTCTAGATAATCAGTCTCATGACATTGAGATGCCATGTCTTTTATCTTAACCAATATCTGTTTAAGTTTCTCCTTGGCTTCTTTGTATTGTTCAATGTAGTTCTGTAACTGCAACTTCTGATTCTTAATAGTTTTATCAAGCATATACCTTTCCATTGTAAGATCTTTTCTCTCTGGTGATTAAACCTTCTAAATAAGAGAACTAGCTCTGACACCAATTGTTTGAATAATAGAAAGGTGTGTACTGAGAAGAGAGGGGTGAATCAGTACCCTTAAAAAAATTTCAAACAAATCTTTGTAATCATAAACTATAATAACCGATTGAGTAGATTGCTTTCACAATACATGTAATGTTATTTCTGAAATGTAAATGTATGTAATCAAAACAATAAAATATTCATGAAACTCAAGTACACATAACACATGTATTTTGGTATTGTAACACCCCACTAGGGAACCCAAGAGAAGTTAACATTAAACATGTTACTAAGTTTACAGAATTATTTTTTTTAAAGAGTTAACAATTGATAAAGAATAACAATGCAGAAGCAATATAACATAAGAAAATACATACTCATAAATGTAGCTCATTTATAGATTACAAATCTTGAGGGTTCTATGATGTGGAATTACGTGAGTTAACTAATCTACTAAATACAATAAATAATAAATAAAGTCCATATAATGCAAATGAATAATCAACAACATCATTTCATAAATGAAACCTAGATACAACTAATACCATAAGGTATACATAATGAGCCAACCTCCACTGCACAAGTCACAGGGTATGTGATAAAACCAAATATAAAGTACAATACAATATCTAAGAATCTCAATAATGATATAATGAAACAAATATAGAACATAAGAAAGATAAGAGCAAGTCTCTAACAATGAGGAACAAGAAGATACAACTACAAAAAGGATCATTCAAATAAAAGTCATGAATGTCAGATCTCAATGGTAATAAGAATCACTACCACCCGACCTTGTTGAACCAAAGGTCCACTCCCACCATGCTAAGGAGATAAAAATAGGCCCACACACATGGGAAACAACCAACAATCAAGACTAATGCAAAGGTAAACTGGATAAAAATAAGTTAGCAAGAAGATTCCAAGGTTAAAAGTATGAAAGATCAAGAGACAAAACAAGTGTACCAAATACTCACGTAGAAACCTAGAACACATATAGGGAAGTGTCATCACATAAGTCTACCCTTGAGTTACCCTAGTATCCCCTCTAGACCCTGGCCTCCAAGTGACTCTATGTTCCTCAGTAATCCTTTCATACAAACAAGGATTCTAGCCATGTAAGACCTCGATCAAGCATCTTCTCCCACTCCCATCCTTAGCCTATACTAGAACTGAAGGCATGGGAAAGACACATATTTATTTTATTAATATTTTCTCTCAATTAATTTAATTAATTTATCACTTATTATGTCACTTACAATGAGTTACCCTAGTATCATCTTAGGGCCCTGGCCCCTATTGCAAGCACTTCCCCTCAATGCTCTTAGATAACCTACCCTAATGCTCAAGCCACGAGACCAAAAGAAGATAAATCCAAAACCATAAAAGACTTCTTGTAAAGCATTAAATCATGAAATTTATCAATGAAAATGTTGGAGCATAACAAATAATAATACATCTTATACAAGGATCTAGATTGTCCATCCCATAATGAACATCTCAATAAGGCATCCATCCCATAATGGATATCTCAATAAAAAATTATCAAATCCCATAATCTCATATCACGAAATCAGTGATCCTCAATAGCATCAAAAGAATCACTCTCCAACGTGGAGTGAATCATAATAAAAATATATCATCACTCAAAACATTGAACAATCATAGTAGAAGAAACAAGGTGACCAAGTGAACAAATCATAACTCAACACAATACTGATTGTCACCACTTATGGTCAAATAACATAAATATCAAGGACTCAAGGAATACTTGACATCTCTCACATATGTACCCAAGAAAATACATGAACCAATCATGACATAAATAGGTTATGAACTTTCCACAATATGAAACCCAAAGAGCAAAAAGGCATAAAATCATAAGATAGCACAAGTCCGAAGATAAAAATCCCCCAGGGTAACAACCTACCCACACTGACACTTAACAACACCAAGATCACATGAGAGAAGACATGCATGCATTTGACATATTGTTTAACTTCATTTATTTAACATCATTATATATATTAAAATACTCTTAAGTCATAAATGACTTAGTTAATAACATAAAGTATGCACATGGAACATATATGGTGTTTTAGTGAATCTCTATGATCTTTAAAATTATATTATAAACTGTTATACCAGTCATATTAATTATTTAATAATTGTCAAATTGATTAATTTTTAAATAATAAGGCTTGTTAACAATTTTAAATTTATAACAGTGAATTTTTGTGTGCTTCCTCTATGCACATCAGTCGATAATTTGAATGGTATATTCTCATATGAAGTGATACGGATCTAAAACTTATATCAACAGAAATATAATTTAATTTCACATTTTTTATTTTCTTTCCATTCCTGAAATTAAGGTCATTCAAATGGTGTAAAATGTAAATCTTTGTAACAATACTATTTGGGAATGAAGGTTACTAGTTTGGTAAAAAGACCATAACTTTGTTTTGAACCGTTGGATCATTATAAAAATCAAAGAAAATATTTATAACATTATTAGTTAAAATATTACTGAAGTGATTTTCCTAATTATATAATTAGCAAAAGTTATGAATGAATGTTTATCAGGCTCTGATTGAAACCTCAAGCTCAAATAGGCCTAATTTTAGTATAACAGCCAATATTTGACCATTTCCGTACAAAGGAACCCTATTTTATTTTGTTAAATGTTAAATAAAATCCAAATGGGTATCTTAAAGTGTCTTTATATTTTTAAGATGACATCTAAAATGAAAATTATTCCTTACCCTGACTCTTCACAACCCTAATCCAAAAACGTATGTTTTCAAACCCATATCCTTACATACATGCATCTATAATACACATAGTTCATAATCAAGAATTTCGACATATAGCTGAAAGTTGTGCAGCTAAATTTGTACAATTTGGTAAACCTAAATAGATATACAACAACAAAATGTATCTTTTTTAAATCATTCTCTCCTAGGGTTTTCATACAAATTCTCACAGAATACCAGACATGCCATAAACATAACTCACAAGAACACCCTAATCATCTGTATAAATTTTAGAAATAAAAAGAACCTTAACTCAAAATCAAATCACAATTAAGCAAGCATAGACAAAAAAATCTTTCCAGCAGAAACTGCAAAAAGATTCAGAAACTTCTACCTTGAAAACGTCAGGTAGACTTGTTAAGAAGAAGAAGAACCAAAAAGTAGACTTCACTCCCAAGCTTTAAAAATATATGAACTTTAACTTAAACATCTTCATGTAAAACTTGTAACAGGTCTCCTAAAACTTTTGTTCTAAAAAATCTCTATCTCCTCCCTTCAAATGGCCAAAAAACTCTAATAAAATAAAAACTATTCAACTAGAGTTTCTAGGAAAACTTCCTAAAAAAAACTTAACCCTCAAAAAAAAATTTATTTTATTTGTTTTTCTTTTTATTTTTTTTAAATAAAATCAGTTTACTTATTTATTTATTTTTAAAAGAAAGAAATGCACAATTTTCTTTCTCTTTATTCTTTTAATATTAAATAAATCAATATTATTTATTTATTTATTTTCTTTTCCCAAATTAAGTATTATATCTATATATATTTTTAAATAAATAAATATCATTTCTTTCTGGCTTCTCTCTTTTTTTTAATTTTTTTTTTTTTTTCTTTCTTTTTTTATTTTTTGTTTTAGTTTTTTTGTAATTAAATAATTAATTCTCCACAAAACTTAATTTTTAATTAGAATTAAAACTCAATTTATTATTATTATTATTTAAATGCAATTACATTGCATATTACTATTTTTAATTAGGAATAATATCTGTAGCATATTAATAATTTATTTATATTAAATACACCTTTAAATTTTCATTTAGACATAATATTTAATTAAATCTTCAAAATTTATCTTTAGACTTTTAATTAAATACCTTTTAATAAATATAGGTATTTAATTTATTCCTATTAATTAAATATCTATATATTTAATATTTTATTATTCTTATAAGGTTCAATTTTTTAAACTTTATAATTAACCTTTAATTACTATTTTACTTACACAATGACAAAATACCACATTGACCTTCATTCATGCATACTGGAATCTGACCAAATCAAAATGTAGAAAAGATGCAACATAAGCATGCTCAAACAAGGGTTCATGAATTCACGTCACCTCGATGAATTTGAAGAAGGTAGTCAACCAGATACTTGTCCACTATTTCAGGACAAATGAGGGCTTATGTTAGCATTTAGGCCTGAATATTATCTCCCCTCTCTTACCATTGAGATAATGTGATAGGGCACACTCATCCTAACAATTCAGGGAAGTCGATGCCCGGTACCTACAAACCTACATCACAAAGTCAAGCATGTTCATAATATAAATAACAGACAATGATAGGGATTGGTCGATCATCTAGATCTCGCAATGCAATTAACTACGTCTTTGTCCTCTACCACATCAGACACATCATACAGAAATGTAAGATAGATACGCCAGACATCAATATAAAACATATATGCTAACCATACACATGCAAGTATGGGGTCAGTAAAATCATCCTAACATATGCATAATCATCATGAAAATAGCCACAATATTTTGGCATCAAGATTGAAAAGTAAATTATGGGTGGGCACTACATACACCCCCCCTAAAATTAGGCTTACTCCTGGAAGATGACAAACAAATAAAGATTACAAGGTTTACATAAAGGTGCTACAATGGTTCTCTTATGAATATAATGCATAAATCAATTGGGGACTTAGGTCCTTGACCCAATTGACCTACTATGATAAGACACCTTAGTACCATTCTCTGCAATATCCTCCCTTATACATACTATCAGAGGTCCATAACGAACATGATAGAAACACCACTTTTCACAAAACTGAGCTAGCAATAACAAACATTCAAAATAGTCACCGTAAAATTCAAAATGAAAAACCCAAATGGGAGAGTAGTAACTTCAACATTAAATCATAAAATACTTTGCAGAGATTTCAACAGTAAATCAAGTGTGACCAATGCCACATAAAAGAAAAGTGAAAAGAGAATCAAATGACTAATCCAGACATAAGAAAGTTTAAAAAATTAATACTAGCCCAAATACAATACAAATGAATCATCAATAACCAAAATAAATAATGAATCATAAAACATCACACATAACAAAGTTACTAGTGTCAGCCACAATTAAGGGAGTAACATCTTCACGAAACGTAAGAATACAACATCCTAGACGCGTTAGAGAATGTACCCAAACACAATAGACAATGGCTAAGGTAAGATGCATCACATACAATGGTAACTAAACAACTTACAAATTGTTATCAATAGGTTATAAGTTATAATGGTCAACAAATAAACACCTAGTGGGCGTACAAAATACCAGAGCTCCCAGTGTAGAAACTCGGGCTCTGATACCAAGTGTAACGCCCCGCCAGGGAACCCAGGAGAAGTTAACCTTAAACATGTTACTAAGTTTATAGAATAATTTTTTTTGAAGAGTTAACAATTGATAAAAAATAACAATGTGGAAGCAATATAACATAAGACAATACATACTCATAAATGTAACTCATTTATAGATTACAAATCCTGAGGGTTCCATGACATGGAATTATGTGAGTTAACTAATCTACTAAATACAATAAACAATAAACAAACTCCATAGAATGCAAATGAAAAATCAACAACATCATTTCATAAATAAAACCTAGATACAACTAATACCATAAGGTATACATAATGAACCAACATCCACTACACAAGTGGCAAGGTATGTGATAAAATCAAATATAAAGTACAATACAATATCCAACAATGTCACAAATTATATAATGAAACAAATATACAACATAAGAAAGATAAGAGCAATTCTCCAACAATGAGGAGCAAGAAGATACAACTGCAAGAAGGATCATCCAAACCAAAGTCACAAACATCGGATCTCAGTGGTAATAAGAATCACTACCACCCGACCTCGTGGAACCAAAGGTCCACTCCCACCATGCTGAGGAGATAACAACAGGCCCACACACATGGAAAACAACCTACAAGAAAGACTAACGTAAAGGTACACTCGATAAAAAAAGGTAGCAAGAATATTCCAAGGTTAAAAGTATGAAACATCAAGAGACAAAATGAGTGTACCAAATAATCACGCCGAAACCTAGAATACATATAGGGAAGTGTCATCACATAAGTCTACCCTTGAGTTACCCTAGTAGCACCTCTATACCCTGGCCCCAAAGTTACTCTATGTGACTTAGTAATCCTTTCATACAAACAAGGATTCTAACCATGCAAGACCTCGATCAAGCATCTTCTCCCACTCTCATCCTTAGCCTGTACTAGTACTCAAGGCATGGGTGAGAGACATGTTTATTTTATTAATATTTTCTCTTAATTAATTTCATTAAGTTATCACTTATTAGGTCACTTACAATGATTTACCCTAGTAGCCTCATAGGGCCCTGGCCCCCATTGCAAGCCACTTCCCCTTTATGCTCCTATAAAACCTACCCTAATGCTCCCAGCCATGAGAACAAAATAAGATAAAACCAAAACCATAAAAGACTTCTCGTAAAGCATTAAATCATGAAATTTATCAATGAAAATGTTGGAGCATAACAAATAATAATACATCCTATACAAGGATCCAGATTGTCCATCCCATAATGGACATCTCAATAAGTCATCCATCCCATAGTAGATATCTCAATAAACAATTACCAAATCTCATAATCTCATATCACGAAATCAATGATCCTCAATAGTATCAAAAGCATCTCTCTCCAACATGGAGTGAATCATAAAAAAAAATATACTATCACTCAAAATATTGAACAATCATAGTAGAAGAAACAAGGTGACCAAGTGAACAAATTATAACTCAACACAATACTGGTTGTCACCTCTTATGGTCAAATAACATAAATATCAAGGACTCAAGAAACACTTGACATCTCTCACATATGTACCCAAGACAACACATGAACCAATCATAACATAAATAGGTTATGAACTTTCCACAATATGAAACCCAAAGAGCAAAAAGGCATAAAATCATAAGATAGCACAAGTTTGAAGATAAAACTCCCCTAGGGTAACAACCTAACCACACTGACACTTAACAACACCAAGATCGCATGAGAGAATACATGCATACATTTGACATATTATTTGACTTCATTTATTTAACATCATTATTGTAAGGTAGAAAATGATGTTAATAGAATAAGAGTGTTTTGATACTCAAATCACTTATCACATTACATTTAATATTTAGAGTGGAGGGATAAATAAGACATTCCCCTTTATTCTCAAATGCACAAAGGAAGGATCCAAATTGATCAACCCAAAAAGGATCAATGCATAAATGAATCAATCTATTGGAAA
>MU223607.1:1521786-1540742 GCA_018584345.1 Thuja plicata
ATTTCTATCATCCTTTAAGACATAACATTGACTACCAAATATTTTGAAGTAACTTACATTGGGTGTTTTACCATACCATAGCTCATAAGGAGTCTTCTTTGTGTCCTTTAATTGTACTCTGTTAAGTGTATAAACAGCAGTGCTGGCAGCTTCCCTCCAGAAGATTTGGGTGATGTCCTTCTCTATCATCAGTGTTCTTGCACAATCAACTATTGATCTATTCCTTCTCTCAGCAATCCTATTTTGTTGTGGATTCCTTGGTGCAGAAACCTATCTTTTTATACCATGCTCATTAGTGAATTCATCTGATATAAATTCTCCTCCTCTATCTGATCTAAAACATTTCAATTCCTTACCACTTTGTTTTTCAACCATAGCCTTATACCATTTAAACATCTTGAATGCTTCAGATTTTTCTTTTAGAAACATGACTATCATCATTCTAGAGTAATCATCAATAAAGAGAATAAAATATCTATCTCCATAATATCTCTTTGTCCTCATAGGTCCACATAAATCAGTATGGACTAATTCTAGAATATCATCAGATGTATGGGTTTTACTTTTGAAACTAGACTTTGTCATTTTACCTTTTTGACAATTTTTACACATGATGTTGTCTGGCTTTGTCAACGTTGGTAAGCCTCTTACACTTTTTTTTCTGCTTATTTTCATCATGTTGTCAAAATTCACATGACACAATCTTTTGTGCCACAACCATATGTCTTTATTCCTAGTCAGCAAGCAAGTGGGATTAGTATCATTCAGATAGAATAAGTTACCTTTAGTCTGTTACCAATCAGTTTTCCTGATTCATTGAAGATCTTTGCCTTCTTGTTTTTAAATGCTACACTGTGACCTAAATTATTTAGTTGAGAGACACTCAACAGATTATAATTCAATCATTTTACCCAATAAGCATTTTCACATTTAATCAGGTTATTCAGCATTATTGTTCCTTTACCTTCAACTGGACAAGGTGTGTCATTTCCCATTCTTACTATACCACCATTGTAATACTCAAAAGTATTAAATTTTTCTTTGTCACCGGTCATATGGTGAGTGCAACCATTATCTATAATCCAGATATCATTCTTACTAACCTTAGATATGAGTGCAGTTTCTTCATACCTTTCATCTTCATCTGAATCATCCTTCACAGCTACAAATACTATCTCGATGTCATCATCTGATTCGGTGTCAGTATCTTCATCTTTGTATGCAACTAGGTAGCTAGCCTTCTTGCCCTTGTCCTTGTAGTCTCGGGTATCCTTTCTTTCTGATTGTCGATAACCCCTATAATCTTTTCTATCACCTCTGTCAGATTTCTTCTCAAAAGATTTTTCATCACTTTTGTCATCTTTTCTTTCGTTAGGGCATCTTGCAGTAAAGTGTCCAATCTCTTTATAATTAAAGCATACAATTGGTAACTTGCCTTTGTATTTACCTTTTCCTCTCTGTATTCTTCTGGCCATAAGTGCTTCTATTTCATCTAGATCTTCTTCTTCACTTTCACTTTCACTGTCCCTTCTAGATGAGCATCTAAGATTGGATTTGCTTATTTTCATTGAAGACTTAAATGCGGACTCTAAACTTGGTAAGACACTATTGTCAAAGATATTCATCTCAAATTAAATTAGTCTACCAATTAATCTATCCAGAGTAACTATATTGTTTTCTACTACTCTCATTTCTTGAATAGCAGAAAATCTAATAGCATATACAGGCAATAAGGTTCTTAAGATTTTACTTACCACTGTCTCCTCTTCAAGTGTACCTCCAACACCTCGTATAGCATTGACTATTTCTTTTATTCTTGTGTTGTACTATGTGATGTTTTCACCTTCTTTCATTCTGAGATCATCAAACTTTCCTCTAAGGCTTTCTGCCTTGGCTCTCAGAATGTTTGTATCACCTCCATGTACAAGCTTCATTTTGTCCCACATTTTATTTGCAGTTTTGCAATCCTTGACATCTTCAAATTCAACATCAGAGAGTGAGGAAGAAAGCTCTATAACCATGCAGTTATGCTCATGCTTCACTCTCAATTGATCTATTGTCAATGGTCCTGTAGGCAACACATATTCAGTATCTAAGTATTGAGTAACATCATTACCAATACCTGATAGGTGGAGTCTTATCCTGCTTTGCCATGAAGCAAAGTTGTCTTTGTTCAACTTGGGCACACCTCGTCTGTTAATCTTGTGATCTCTTACTTAGGTCTTGAAACCTTTCTTCTAAGCACACAAACTCTGATACCAATTGTTAGTAATAACTGAGAGGGGGGCTGAATCAGTGGCCTCAAAAATTTATCCTTTAGTCTTTAACCACTAATCAATACACCTCAGATTATTAAGTCCCTACAAGATGCATGCCATGAAATACTTGAAATAATAAACTGTCTGACGGTTTACCTTGTTTTTTCTTATTCTCCTTGATAACCGATAAGCAGTAAAAACTATTTACCGATACTCAGTAAATATGTAGAGTATACCAATCAATCCATAAATGCATATGTGAAATGTAAAACAATAAAGTAATAAACCATACACACATAACACATGGATTTTAACGTGGAAACCCTGTTAAGGGAAAAAACCACTGGGACCGATACCCCAAATTTTCACTCTTCTGAAGTGAGCCTTGTTAGGAGCCAACCCTGTTAAAGGTTACAAACACAATGTTAAGTGTGACCTTGTTAGAGGATTTATATATATAGGTTGTCACTTAGTATCTGGCATCTATTTTTCTACCATCCTTGAATCAGCCTCCTTCTTAGACTATCAGTAGGCTTTAGGCAAATCTTGCTACCATCCTTGAATCAACCTTCTTCTTAGGCTGTCAATAGGCTTTATGCAAATTCAATGCTACTTTCATGAATCAACCTTCTTGGAAATCTGTTAGGATATACCTCAATTATAGAAGACGGTTAATTCCTACTCTATTAAGAGACTTGATGCTTCAATGGTTAAACTGAAACATTATAATTTATTTCTAATGCAACTTGACATGCAAATTTTTAGATCTATTTAAGTACAATACCTCTCTGATCAATGTATCAATTCAATTATTTGTGCTCCACACTTTCTTCTCTGTGATGTTGTGCTTCACTATTCGTCGGTGTCCTCAGAATTCCTTATCTCTCCTTCAGCTTGATTGATCAAGACTGTATGAAGTTATCCTTCATCAGTTTCTCTTTAGCATCCTCTTTCTATTCACTCCCTGTGTATCTGATTGCTTCCGGAAATGAATTATGCTTGTCTATTAGATAGACATGATGTTCCTTAATTCTTGATTCTTTGCGTGAAAAACAATCCAGCCAATCTGATTTATGGCTTTAACTCCTGATTTATCTCGTAGTTATCTTCTTGCCAACTGTATAAATCTTCTTTAAATCAATTAATTAACTCTGGGTGAATAAAATAAATAAAACAACCAGTTAAGTCTATCCTTAAGCTCTGCCAGCTAGATATTTTATCATTTTCTTAACTCTTTATTCTATTGGTCAACTCTGCAATTCATCGTCGGTGACAACTGCCAATTTCGTCTGTGCAACTTCAGTTAGCTTTAGGATCTCCATCTATCAGGCATCATAGGGTTTTTTCTTTTTCGGGTAACACTTTCTTCTGCTCATCGGGCATCACTGTGACTTTTATTTTTCCTTTACCGATGGTGTGCACTTCGTCGGTGTTGTCTGTCACTTAGTGAATACTTGACTTTTATGCATTGCTGAAAGCATAATCTCTGTTCTATTAATTCTCTGAAGTCTTTGGTATTATGTGTATGACCGTACATATGATATCAAGTTGACATCAATGACAATACAAACCATTAACTATTTTAATGTCTTGCATCATCTTCAACTTAACATTATCAAACATTCAATCAGTTACATGTCATCATAATACAAATAGTTCATAATCAAATAATCCTAAATACAGTTGAAACTTATGCAACTAAATTTGTACAATTTAGTAAACCTTAATAGATATATAACAAAAAATGTATCCTTTTTAAATCATTCTCTCCTAGGGTTTTTATACAAATTCTCACAGAATACGAGACATGCCATAAACATAACTTAAAAGAGCACCCTAATCATCTATATAAATTTTAGAAATACAAATAACCTTAACTCAAAATCAAATCACAATTAAGCAAGCACAGAGAAAATAATCTTTCCAAAAGAAACTGCAAAAAGATTCAGAAACTTCTACCTTGAAAACGCCAGGTAGACTTCCTAAGAAGAAGAACCAAAAAGCAGACTTCACTCCCAAGCTTTAAAAATATATTCTTTAACTTGAACATCTCCATCCAAAACCTGTAACCTGTCTGCTAAAACTTCTATTCTAAAAAAATCTTTGTCTCCTCTCTTTTCAAATGGCCAAAAAACTCTAATAGAATAAAAACTATTCAACTAGGGTTTCTAGGACAACTTAAAAAAACTTAACCCTGAAAAAAATAAAATTTCTTTGTTTTTCTTCTTATTTTTTTTAAAATAAAATCAATTTACTTATATATTTATTTTTAAAAGAAAGAAATACATAATTTCCTTTCTCTTTCATCTTTTAATATTAAATAAATAAATTTTATTTATTTGTTTATTTTCTTTTCCCAAATTAAATATTATATCTATATATATTTTTAAATAAATAAATATCATTTCTTTCTTGCTTCTCTCTTTTTTTAATTTGTTTTTTGTTTTCTTTCTTTTTTTTTGTTTTTGTTTTAGATTTTTTCTAATTAAATAATTAATTCTCCACAACACTCAATTTTTAATTAGAATTAAAACTCAATTTATTATTATTATTATTTAAATGCAATTACATTGCATATTACTATTTTTAATTAGGAATAATATTTGTAGCATATTAATAATTTATTTATATTAAATATAAATTTTCATTTTCATTTAGACATAATATTTAATTATATCTTCAAACTTTATCCGTAGACTTTTAATTAAATACCTTTTAATAAATATAGGTATTTAATTAATCCCTATTAATTAAATATGTATATATTTAATATTTTATTATTCTTATAAGGTTCAATTATTTAAACTTTATAATTAACCTTTAATTACTCTTTTACTTACATCACAATAAAATACGACTTTGACTTTCATGCATGCATACTGGAATCTGATCAAATCAAAATGCAGAAAAAATACAACAACATAAGCATGCTCAAACAAGGGTTCACGAATTCACGTCATCTCGATGAATTTAAAGAAGGTAGTCAACCAAATACTTTTCCACTATTTCAGGACAAATGAGGGCTTATGTTAGGATTTAGGCCTGAATATTATCTCCCCTCTTTTACCATTGAGATAATGCGATAGGGCACGCTCATCCTGACAATTCAGGGAAGTCGATGCCCGGTACCCGCAAACCTGTATCACAAAGATGAGCATGTTCATAATATAAATAACAGACAATGATAGGGATCAGTCAATATTGTATTTCTCACAATGCAAGTAACTATGTCTCCGTCCTCTACCATATCAGACACATCATATAGAAATGTAAGATAGACAGCCACACATTAATATAAAACATATATGCTAACCATACACATGCAAGTATGGGGTCAGTAAAATCATCCTAACATATGCATAATCATCATCAAAATAACCAAAATATCCTGAAGCCAACAAACAAACAAAGATTACAAGGTTTACATAAAGGTGTTACAATGGTTCTCTTATGAATATAATGCATGATTCAATTGGGGACTTAGGTCCTTGACCCAATTGACCTACTATGATAAGGCACCCTAGTACCATTCTTTGCAATATCCTCCTTTACACATACTATCAGAGGTCCATAACAAACATGATAGAAATGCCACTTTTCACAAAACTGAGCTAGCAATATCAAATATTCAAAATATTCACCGTAAAATTCAAAATGAAAAACCCAAATGGGAGAGTACTAACTTCAACATTAAATCATAAAATACTCTGCAGAGATTTCAGGTATATCAAGTGTGACCAATCCCACACAAAAGAATAGCGAAAAGAGAATCAGATGACTAGTCCAGACATAAGAAAGTTTAAAAATTTAATGCTATCCCAAATACAATACAAATGAATCATCAATAACCAAAATAAATAATGAATAGATGAATAAAACATTACACATAACAAAGTGACTAGTGTTAGCCACAATTAAGGGAGTAACTACTTCACAACACCTAAGAATACAACATCCTAGACGCGTTAGAGAATGTACCCAAACATAATAGACAATGGCCAAGGTAAGATGCATCACATACAATGGTAACTAAACAACTTACAAATCATTAGATCAATAGGTTATAAGTTATAATGGTCAACAAATAAACACCTAGTGGGCGTACAAAATCCCAGAGCTCCCAGTGTAGAAACTCAGGCTCTGATACCAAGTGTAATGCCCCACCAAGGAACCTAGGAGAAGTTAACCTTAAACATGTTACTAAGTTTACATAATGTTTTTTTAAAGAGTTCACAATTGATAAAGAATAACAATGCAGAAACAATATAACATAAAATAGTACATACTCATAAATGTAACTCATTTATAGATTACAAATCCTGAGGGTTCCATGACGCAGAATTACATGAGTTAACTAATCTGCTAAATACAATAAATAATAAACAAACTCCATATAATGCAAATGAATAGTCAACAACATCATTTCATAAATGAAACCTAGATACAACTAATACCATAAGGTATACATAATGAACCAACATCCACTACACAAGTCGCATGGTATGTGATAAAACCAAATATAAAGTACAATACAATATCCAACAATGTCACAAATTATATAATGAAACAAATATACAACATAAGAAAGATAAGAGCAAGTCTCCAATAATGAGGAGCAAGAAGATACAACTGCAAGAAGGATCATCCAAACAAAAGTCACGAACGTAGGATCTCAATGGTAATAAGAATCACTACCACCCAACCTCATGGAACCAAAGGTCCACTCGCACCGTGCTGAGGAGATAACAATAGGCCCACGCACACAATGAACAACCAACAATCAAGACTAATGCAAAGGTACATTGGATAAAAAAAAGGTAGCAAGAAGATTCCAAGGTTAAAAGTATGAAAGATCAAGAGACAAAACAAGTGTACCAAATACTCACGTAGGAACCTAGAACACATATAGGGAAGTGTCATCACATAATTCTACCCTTGAGTTACCCTAGTAGCCCCTCTAGACACTGGCCCCCAAGTGACTCTATGTGGCTCAGTAATCCTTTCATACAAACAAGGATTTTAACCATGCAAGACCTCGATCAAGCATCTTCTCCTACTCCCATCCTTAGCTTGTACTAGCACTCAAGGCATGGGCGAGACACATTTATTTTATTAATATTTTCTCTCAATTAATTTCATTAAGCTATCACTTATTAGGTCACTTACAATGAGTTCCCCTAGTAGCCTCTTAGAACCCTACCCCCTATTGCAATCCACTTCCCCTCTATGCTCCTAGATAACCTACACTAATGCTCTGAGCCACGAGACCAAAAGAAAATAAAGCTAAAACCATAAAAGACTTCTTGTAAAGCATTAAATCATGAAATTCATCAATGAAAATGTTGGAGCATAACAAATAATAATACATCCTATACAAGGATCCAGATTGTCCATCCCATAATGGACATCTCAATAATTCATCCATCCTATAATGGACATCTCAATAAATAATTACCAAATATCATAATCTCATATCATGAAATCAATGATCCTCATTAGTATCAAAAGCATCTCTCTCCAAAATGGAGTGAATCATTCTAAAAATATATCATCACTCAAAACATTGAACAATCATAGTAGAAGAAACAGGGTGACCAAGTGAACAAATCATAACTCAACACAATACTGGTTGTCACCTCTGATGGTCAAATAGCATAAAGATCAAGGACTCAAGGAACACTTGACATCTCTCACATATGTACCCAAGACAACACATGAACCAATCATGACATAAATAGGTTATAAACTTTCCACAATATGAAACCCAAAGAGCAAAAAGGCATAAAATTATAAGATAGCACAGGTCCAAAGATAAAACTCCCCCAGGGTAACAACCTACCCACACTGACACTTAACAACACCAAGATCGCATGAGAGAAGACATGCATGCATTTGACATATTTTTTAACTTCAATTATTTAACATTATTATATTTATTAAAATACTCTTAAGTCATAAATGACTTAGTTAATAACATAAAGTATGCACATGGAACATATATGGTGTTTTAGTGAATCTCTATGATCTTTAAAATTACATTATAAATTGCTAGACCATTCATATTAATTATTTAATAATTTTCAAATTGATTGATTTTTAATTACTAAGGCTTACTAAAAAATTTAACTTTATAACAGTGAGTTTTTGTGTGTTTCCTCTATGCACATTAGTCGATAATTTGAATGGTATATTCTCATATGAAGTGATGCGGATCTGCAACTTATATCGACATAAAGATAATTTAATTTCACATATTTTTCATTCTTTCCAATCCTCAAAATAAGGTCATTCAAATGGTTTAAAACGTAAATCTTTGTAACAACATTGTTCGGGAATGAAGGTTACTAGTTTGGTAAAAAGACCATAACTTTGTTTTGAACCGTTGGATCGTCATAAAAATTAGGGAGATGATTCCTAGAATTATTAGTTAAAATCTCACCAAAGTGATTTTCCTAATTATGTAATTAGAAAAATTTATGGATGATTGTTTGTTAGGCTCTGATTAAAAATTCAAGCTCAAATAGGCCTAATTTCAGTATAACAGCCAATATTTGACTATTTTAGTACAAAGGAGCCCTATTTGATTTTGTTATATGTTAAATAAAACCCAAATGGGTATCTTAAAGTTTCTTTATATTTTTAAGGTGACATTTAAATGAAAATTATTCCCTACCCCGACTCTTCACAACCCTAATCCAAAAACGTATGTTTTCAAACCCATATCGTTACATACATGTATCTATAATACACATAGTTCATAATCAAGGATTCCTACATACAGCTGAAACTTATGAAACTAAATTGTTACATTTTGGTAAACCTTAATAGATATACAACAAAAAATGTATCCTTTTTAAATCATTCTCTCCTAGGATTTTCATACAAATTCTCACAATATACCAGACACGCCATAAATATAACTCACAAGAACACCCTAATCATCTGTATAAATTTTAGAAATATAAAGAACCTTAACTCAAAATCAAATCACAATTAAGCAAGCACGGAGAAAATAATCTTTCCAACAGAAACTGCAAAAAGATTCAAAAACTTCTACCTTGAAAACGTCAAGTAGACTTGCTAAGAAGAAGAAGAAGAAGAAGAACCAAAAAGCAAACTTCACTCCCAAGCTTTAAAAATATATATTTTAACTTGAACATCTCCATGCAAAACCTGTAACCTCTCTTAAAACTTTTTTTCTAAAAAATTCTTTGTCTCCTCTCCTTTCAAAATGGTCAAAAAACTCTAAGGGGTCGTTTGGTTCCTGGTATTAACCTGGAATAGTCATTATTTAATGCGAGAATAAAGTAATTCACTATTTGTGGCAATTTTTTGAATTCCCGAATTAGAAAATTAATCCCCATTTTTGGGCCAATGTTTGGATTAATTAATTCAAAAAAAAAACCTGGAATTTATTTTTTATTCCAGAATAAGTTATTCATGGATTCGAATTGAGCTATTCATGGATTCGAAATTACAACAAAACGTATAAGTCGTCGGGTCCATGCGTGAACGGTTATTTAATTTTCTGGGAAAATAAAAGTTCAAAAATTAAAATTTGTAAGAAAATAAATTTTTTTATAATCTTATTTTTTTAAGTTAATAATACATATTTTAATTTAAAAATATATAAGTTAAAACTAAATATATATTTTAATTAAAAAACCAGCAACAAAAATGATAAGTTCAAAATTGAAAATTTGTAAGAAAATATATATATTTTTATTTTTTTTTAAATTATTTTTATTTTCATATATATATATAATAATTTTTTAATAAGTTAAAAATACATATTGTTCAAATTAATTAAAAAACTGTAAATTAATCCTTATTCTAATTACACATTATGGGATCCAAACACAGAATAGATTAATTCTCAGTCATCTTCTAGGTGCACCAAATAGGTCCAAACCTTATTCCAGCTTTCGTTTTCAGGATCAATTAATCCGAGAATTGGTCCTTATTCTAGAATAGGCCTATTCTAGATAAATTAATTCCATGCACCAAACAGGTTCGAATAGAATAAAAATTATTCAACTAGGGTTTCTAGGACAACTTCCTAAAAAGGAACTTAACCTGAAGAAAAAAAAAATTTCTTTGTTTTTCTTCTTTTTAAAAAAAAATAAAATCAATTTACTTATTTATTTATTTTTAAAAGAAAGAATTTTATTTCTCTTTCTTCTTTTAATATTAAATAAATCAATATTATTTATTTATTTATTTTCTTTTCCCAAATTAAGTATTATATCTATATATTTTTTTTAATAAATAAATATCATTTCTTTCTTGCTTCTCTCTTTTTTTTAATTTGTTTTTTGTTTTCTTTCTTTTTTTGTTTTGTGTTATAGTTTTTTTGTAATTAAATAATTAATTCTCTACAAAACTCAATTTTTAATTAGAATTAAAACTCAATTTATTATTATTTTTTTTTTTAAGCAAAACTGGGCAAGCCACTGAATATATTTATTAATATAATATAAGCTGGTTCAAGAGCTCATCCGGGAAAGAACCAGCAAGAAAACCCAAAATCCTTGCTCAAATACAATATAACAAAGAGATGTTGTGACAATACAATATACTCAGGTAGTCATTCGAATACAAAATCACCATCTAACAACATCAAGCAAAATTTAGGCTGGTCAGTTTAGCTGATCAGTTGTGCTCGTCGGTTCTGATACAAATTCTGTTTATGTCAGTTTTGCATATAGGTTCAGCTGGTCGGTAATTCTCGTCAGTTTCTCCTGGTCGGTAATGGTCGTCGGTTTCTCCTGGTCGGTAGTAATGGTCGGTGATATTTTTCGGTTGACCTTGTTATTGGCTCTGCTGGTCGATTCCGGTACAAAATTTGATTCAGCTATATTTAGAACATAAGTATTTTAGCTAAATACCCGAACTACAGTATTTGCCACATGGGCACAAAAGTTTAGGACATAGTCGATTAATACAAAACAAAAACTTTTTCCCAAATGTATGCTTTCGGCATATAATCTGTCACCCATTGTTGAATATTCATTCCTTCATCGCAGTGGAGTCATTTTGTTGAGAGTTGATTTGAGTGTGCGAAGGCCCCCCTTCTGTCCATTCCTAATATCTACCCGAAGGGTTGGGAATTTCCCACCCAGAGCCATGGGGCATCTCTTCCTTCTCAACAGAGCCCGAAGAAGTTAAAGGGATACGACCCCCAGCCACTCCTGTGTTCCTGGCTAGCTATCTGCTCCCAGTCAGTGTCACCAACTGTTGTACGTAGGGTTTGCTATGTTGTTACATCTGCAATTCCATGTTGGTGACCGAAGGTACCATATCGGTGAAGGTGTACATCTTTATCCATTTAAACTGACGGTTCCCCTTCCTCCCAAATGTTCCATTCATTTTCATGACCTAATGGCTTCCATTTTGAAGGTCGACTGGAGAGAGCACGTGGTGGAGATTTATTATTATTATTATTTAAATGCAATTACATTGCATATTACTATTTTTAATTAGGAATAATATTTGTAGCATATTGTTTTGCTTTCATTCAATGGGTTTTTCTAATTCAAATATATCACTCGTCTATATTGGAATATGACTACATGGTAATTAAAATTTTAAATATGGCAGAGCGGCAGAGGAACCCAGGGTTTCGAGACTATGGTGGCAGACAACAGATGCATCTTGACAGGGGAGTTTGAGGTGGGGTGCGGCTCCCATGGAAGCCCCCATAGCACCATCAAGGATCATGTCCTGGGTTTATGGAAGGGAATCAGAGAGAAGGAAAATGGACTAGGACAGAGGCTTTTGCGCTTCAAAGAGATGAACAGACTATCCCACGAAGTAGAACGGTAGGAAATAACTGAAAATGGGTACAGTGGGAGGAGGAACGCCAGATGAATGATGCCTCTCTTACGAAGGATATCCTGATGACCATGGATAATACAGCGATAAATATTCAAGTAGATTCAGAAGAATGGAAGGCTTCGGTATCATTGCTAAGGAATAGGGCTTTCTTCATGAAATGGGGAGAAGGATGGCCATCCCTAGTTAAAATGAGAAAGTGGGTTGAGGAAAAATGGGGGCCAAAACCCATGATCAAAACCTTGACGAATGGCTTTTTCCTGATCATAATGGAATTAAAACAAGAAAAAAGAAGGGTAATGTTTAACGAACCTTTTCTAATGGATGGAGTGGGATTCTTTATAAATGATTGGGTTCCAAACTTCAACCCCAAACAAGCTAAGGTGGAAGAGGTTCCTATTTGGATCCGGCTGTATAATCTTCCTCATGAATACTGGAACAAGGACATTTTCAAGATGATAGGTGATAAACTGGGACAGTTTATCAAAGCAGATGAAGCAATAGAGCAGAAAGACTTTAGTCAATATGTAAGGATCTGCATCATGTGGAAACCTTACCCCTTGCTCCCACACACAATAGAGATAAGAACGGTTGAGGGTTACTGGTGGCAGGAGATTGAGGTTGAGGAATCTATTATTCAGTGCACAAAATGCAAAACTTGGGAGCACACAATGGAGGATTGTATGGTGAATAATAAGGGAAAGGAAAAGATAGTGGAAGGGAGCTGTGAATATTTCTGGGATCTAGATCCATCAAGAATTGGAAGATAGGAGATACCCATGGCGGTCGAGGGAAATATAAAGACAAGTATGGACTTTGAACTGGTAGAGGACAAGGAACTCTCCCAGGGCAAGGAAGATGAACATAGAGTGGACACATCAAAGACTACATGTTTGATGGAGGTCTCTAACAACCTTGATCATGATGTTTTGATTAGGGAGATCATAGTCACGGCAGTGGAAGAGGATTTTAAAAAGGCGTTGGAGGGTAGGGAAGAAGATATCAGTGAACCCATAAAGGGACTATAGGAGAGAGAGTTGGGAGAGGACCTTTTAAGGAATTCAATGACATCAGAACAATAGAAATGCCATGAGGAAGAAATAGGGGAAGTAGTCCCTCCTTCATCTCCCTTTAAAATGATGATTCCTTTCTTGGGGGGATTCCAGAGGTAGAGGAGCTACTAGAAGATGGTGAACCAGTTGGTGAGGATGGGGTTGGAATCCTAGAACCATGCACTATTTCACAAACAAAGACAAAAAAGGAGAAGAACAAGCAGGAAGGATCACTAAGGAAAAGAGGAAGGAAAAATAATCAGCAATTGTTAGTTGATGCAAGGAACATGCAGGGCAAAACCCATTTGAGATCTGGGAGGGACATTGTCTCTCTTGGGAAGCCATGAAGTTCCTTACATGGAATGTCAAGGGCTGCAATGCCCCTGACAAAAGGTGCCTGATCAAGAGAGCTCTTGATCAAGTGAAAGCGGAAGTAGTGTGCATTCAGGAAACCAAGATGGAAGTTGAGGAAGTTGCAAAGGTTTTAGGTGTAAGACAGAGATGGTCAAGTTTTTTTGTGGAAGTTGTAGGGGCTTCGGGATGTTTGGGTATTTTATGGAACCCAAGGCTCCTCAAGGGGGGAACAATTATTAAGAAAAGGTACTAGCAAGCCCTTCGGTTCTCCTCTTTGACAGTTAATTTTGCAAGGGTGTTGGTTAATGTTTATGGACCCACTAAATCTGATGAGAAGAAGGTTTTCATGCGTGAGATTTCATCCTTTTTAGCTTCATTGGGAAATGAATTAAGGTTGATTGTAGAAGATTTCAATGCCACTCTGAGTACAATGGAAAAAAAGGGAGGGGCCCGTTTCCTGGGCACTATTTAGGTGGATTTTCAACACTTTGTACAAGGCAACATGCTTTGTGAAGTACCTACCAATGGGGCCCACTTCACATGGATGAATAGAAGGAAGGGATTCTCTCATATTGCAGAGAAATTAGACAGAATTTTTTTGGCTAGAGAGTGGCAGTCCTTACCTATTGTATTTGAGGGAAGAATTTTGGGACTGACAAGCTCTGACCACTTTCCACTCTCCCTAGTGGTTCAGCAAGATGGAATCCCAATCAGGTGTCCCTTTAAATTTGAAATGATGTGGTTCAAGGAGGAAGGTTTCCAAGAAAGGGTGTTGGACTGGTGGAATAATGCACCAGTAGAGGAGGGCAATGAAGCTTTTCAGTTTTTCTCAAAACTTAGGCATCTCAAGCAAAAGCTAAGGGAGTGGAATAAAGTTCACTTTGGGAATATCTTCCAGGTGAGGGCTGGGATAGAGGCAGACCTAGCAGCGTTAAATAATAAATTTTTGGAGTATGGGATGGATGAGCTTGATTTTCAAATGGAGCAAGACTTAATGGGGAAGTACACGGAAGTTTTAAAGGGAGAGGAGATTTTTTTAAGCAGAAATCAAGGGAAAGCTGGCTAAAGGAGGGTGACAGGAACACTAGATTTTTCCATAGTTCGATGAAAGTCAAGCGGAGTGTCAATCAAATCCTATCTATTAAGAACAAAAATGGTGTCCTTGTAGAGGATATGGATAGCATAAATAAGGAAGTAGTGGAGTTTTTTTCAGAACTTTGGCAGGAGGAACATTTGGACAAGAGTAAGGCTGAGGAAAAGATCTTGGGAGTTATTCCATGCATCATCACAGAAGAGGAAAATATAATGCTAATGGATACCATTAAGATGAGTGAACTCAAGGTTGCAATGTTTGGTTTGGGTGGTGAGAAGGCGCCAGGACCGGATGGTTTCCAAGCTTTATTCTATCAAAAATTCTGGGAACTTCTGAAGGAAGACTTGCTGAAGGTGGTGGAAGAATCGAGGTGAGAGGATTTTATCCTGAAAGATTTTAACAACACCTTGGTTGCACTCATCCCAAAGAAAGATCATCTTTCCAGGTATGAGGAGTTTAGACCTATTTCTCTTTGTAATACAATTTATAAAATCATTACAAAGATTGCGGAAAATAGGTTGAAAGTTTTTTTGGAGTCGACTATATCTCCAGAACAAAGTGGGTTCACACCAAATAGGAGTATTGTTGATGGCATAATTTTTGTGCATGAGGCAATTCATTCAGCCAGTAAGGGAAAAGATAGAAAAATGATGCTCAAGTTGGATGTTTGTAAAGCCTATGATAGGGTTGATATGGGATTCTTGATAGAAGTAATGAGGAAATTTGGTTTTGGTGAAGGTTGGTTAAAGTGGATCAAGAGTATGATCTCAGATTTCAGAGTGTCAGTGCTAGTGAATGGGAGCCCTCAGGGGTTTTTTAGTACAAGGAGAGGCATCAGGCAAGGAGACCCCATTTTTCCTTTTCTATTCATAATTATAGTCGAGGTCCTGGGCAGATCTATATCAAGAAAGAGAGCTTTGGGATCCTGGAAAGGCATCTTGATTGTGAATGAGATCAATGCTTCCACTCACTCTCAATTTTTGGATGGCACTTGCCTCTTTGGGCAGGCGTCGATGGATGGGGCAAAATTTATGAAGCGGGTTTTGGATGATTACAGTATGGCTTCAAGGCAGTCAATCAACTGGGACAAATCTAAGATGTATTTTTTCAACACATAAGCAAGTTCGCAAAGGATTATTGTAGGATCTTCTAGGGTAAGAATTGGAACACTCCCAAGTAGATTCCTTGGTACACCATTGTTTGGTGGTGTGGGGAAAGGACCCATTTGGAAGAACTTGGTAGAGGGCTGCAGAAATAGGATGGATAGCTGGAAAGTTTAGTCGCTTACATTGGCAGGCAGGATAAGAATGCTCTGAGAATTCATATCGGCAATGTCGATCTACTCCATGACATGCTTCAAAATTCCAAAGAAAGAAATTTAAATAATTCAATGTAGTATACGCAAGTTCCTATGGAATGGTTCACAGGAGGGGGATATGATTTCCCTAATGGCTTGGTCAAAAGTGTGCAGACTAAGAGGAGGTGATGGAGCTGGCATAAGGGATTGGATACTTTTAAATGTGGCTCTTGGTGCCAAATTAATATGGCAGGTCTTCATCACGGGGGACCAGAGATGGGTGAAGATTCTCAGAGCAAAATGTTTAGAAAGCATGGAGGATGAACACATTTTGACAATGGCTGACCCTCCGAGGGGCTCTGCAATTTGGAATTATATGATGATTTGTAGGCACGTAATAAAAAATCACTTGACCTGGAAGATTGGGGATGGAGCAAAGGCATATTTCTAGAGCGATTCATAGGATGGGGGCCAATAGTTGGATAAATTAGGAGTCTCTAATCATCTAATTGTAGCAACACAGCAGCAATGGGGTTCCAAAGTAAGAGATTTTATTGCAGAGGAGAATCCTACCAGGGGCATTCCAGGGGATTGAAAGGAGACCTCTACCCTAAATGTGAATGTTGTAGATAAGGAAAGCTTGGATCAGATTCTGAAAGAATAGATTTTGGTCTTTTCTGACACTAGGGATCAGTTGATTTGGATTGGATCCAAAAGTGGGAATTATATAGTCAAGATTGGCTACCAAAAGGTACTCATAATAAATTATTGTGGGAGCAGAACCTATGTTGGGACAGTGCACGTTTATCAAAGGTTGGAGTGTTCACTTGGCTGATAGGAAATGGTAAAATTCTAACTGGGGAAAGGTTGAAAAAGATGGGCTTTCAAGGACCCTTTAGATGTCCTCTATGTCAAAATGCAGAAGAAAATATAGATCATTTGCTAATCCACTACAGTTTTTCATAGGCGACATGGGGTATGATTAGGTCAAAACTCAGATGGGCTAGTCCACTAACGGAAACTCTGAAGGGTTGGTTGGAAGCATGGCCTGCTAAAAAAAAACATGTTTTTGCATCAGCTTGGAGGGTTATACTGTCAATTACGTTGTGGGAGCTTTGGAAAGAAAGGAACATGAGAATCTTCCAGGATAAGGAGGAGGAATCACCGTGCTTTGGACATAATCTAGAGAGTGCCATTGCAGAAGTAGTTTCATTTGTATCATCCTCATCAAGCTTTCAGAATGCAATATTCACTAGGCAAGACTCCCAAATTCAATCAAGCTTCCCAACTATCAAATTCTGGCCCGTTAATGGGATTTTAAGGCTTAATCCTAAACAGAAAAGGAAGAAGGTATTTTGGCAACCACCAGAGGAAGGATGGGTGAAAATTAACTTTGATGGAGCCGCTCGGGGAAACCCGAGGGTCTCTGGCTACGGTTGTATAGCAAGAGATCAACAAGTTAATACTCTAGCTTTTGTGGCCAAACAATTGAAGGATGGTATGAATAATGTTGTCGAATGTGTAGCGGCTAAAGAGGCTTTAGTCTTAGGAGCCAAATTGGGAATCTGCAGAGTGCACCTTGAAGGGGACTCAGATATAATTACCAATGGAATATCGAGAGGAAAGCTGGTAGCGTGGCATCTTGACAAACACATCAAGCAGATTAGGTGCCTATTATAGGAGTTTGAGGACTTTAAGGTTTCCCACGTCTATAGAGAGGCTAATAAGGTGAAAGACAAGCTGGCCAATATGGGTGTGAATGTAGCTCTAGGGACTCGGTATGAAATTCATGAAGACCTTAGAAGTCTCGACTTGGAATAAAAAGAGCAAAGTAAAATGAATACCCCAATTAAAGCATCTTTACTGATTAATGAAGGAGTACTAATGAACTATTAATCCCGATGGCACTCAAGATATATCATGTCCTCACACATGATAGTATTTGCAATTATTTATTGGCAACCCGCAAAGCAAATCCTTCCAGATTGTTCAAAGGATGTGATTTCAAGAAGGAAAGGCAAAGCATTTCATAGGGTTTTCAGTGCAGAGTAGGAGATGGAGGCAAATTTTATGCTTGAATCAGATTGTTAGATGCAATCATATGAGGGGAAGATCACGGTGAGGCATCTGAGGAACATTTTCATGTTTGATGCTTCAAAGTTCATGGAAGGCATCTAGCAAATGTTTGGTGTGGAGTATCTGGACTCCTATTGGAGGAGATGCTCCACTTTGGATGTGACTTCACTCTTTGTGGCACTGGCATTGATAGTGGGTGAGACCAAGGAGGAAGTCAAAAGGGTAGTGGCAGCATGTGTTGACCCATAATGTCTGCATGGAGTGGAGGAAATTATGGACAGAGCTATTCTAGGGAAAGGGTTAGAGATGGGATAAGAACCATGGAGGCATATCAGGGGAGGGGAGACTTTGGTTCAACCCCTGGTCATCTGGTCTTTGGCGAACCCACAAGGGGTGCATGTATTGCAGGCTGAGAAAGGGTGGAAGAAGGTTGTGGCAATCTTGCAGGAGAAGATATGGGTGCAGAGTGAGGAAAGGAGGGGATTCATGAAGTTGACGCCTCACAAAATTGTGACAACTCAAGGACAGTCATTGTGACACCAAATTGAGAGGAGGGCTCAGAAAGAGGCGGGCACAAGTGAAATGGGAAGCATGAGTCACCAGGGAACCAGTCTTATTGGCATTGCAAGGTCAGTTCAGGATGACCGGACCATTCCCAATTTCTCGAGGGAGGAGGCGGCACAATGGTTCAAACACTAAGCATAGAGGGCTGGCGGAGGTGGACGATGCCATTCTTGAGGCAGTTAAAATGCTTTTTTGTGATCTTTTGTCTGTTGGATGTTGTTTTTTGTTAGGGTATTAATGCCCTTTTATATGTATAATGTCTATATATGTTTGTGGGGTAGGGATGACATATGTGTGTAATGCGTTGGCCAACCTTTGAAATTGGCATTATGATGTAATTCCTCTTTTTATTATCAATGAATAGAAAAATTGTTAATGCCCTTTTATATGTATAATGTCTATATATGTTTGTGGGGTAGGGATGACAT
>MU223607.1:1540827-1562721 GCA_018584345.1 Thuja plicata
TATATATATATATATATATATATTTGTAGCATATTAATAATTTATTTATATTAAATATGTCTTTTAATTTTTATTTAGACATAATATTTAATTAAATCTTCAAACTTTATCTTTAGACTTTTAATTAAATACCTTTTAATAAATACATGTATTTAATTGATCCCTATTAATTAAATATATATATATTTAATATTTTATCATTCTTATAAGGTTCAATTATTTAAACTTTATAATTAACCTTTAATTACTCTTTTACTTACATCACAACAAAATATCACATTGACCTTCTTGCATGCATACTCGAATCTGATCAAATCAAAATACAAAAAAGATGCAACATAAGCATGCTCAAACAAGGGTTCACGAATTCACATCACCTCGATGAATTTGAATAAGGTAGTCAACCAGATACTTGTCCACTATTTCAGGACAAATGAGGGCTTATGTTAGGATTTAGGCCTGAATATTATCTCCCTTCTCTTACCATTGAGATAATGTGATAGGGCACACTCATCCTGAAAATTCAGGGAAGTCGATGCCTGGTACCTGCAAACTTGCATCACAAAGTTGAGCATGCTCATAATATAAATAACAGATAATGATAGGGATTGGTCGATCGTGTGGATCCCACAATGCAAGTAACTACATCTCCGTCCTCTACCACATCAGACACATCATACAGAAATGTAAGATAGAAATGCCACACATCAATATAAAACATATATGCTAACCATACACATGCAAGTATGGGGTCAGTAAAATCATCCTAACATGTGCATAATCATTATGAAAATAACTAAAATATTATGGCATCAAGATTGAAAAGTAAATTATGGGTGGGCACTACATGTATCACAGAAAACCCATGTTAGAAGGTAAAAACTACAGTGGGAATGAGACCCACAAAGTTGTTAGAGTTATAAAGTGATTCCACGTATTAATTAAATCATATTAATTTAATTACTAAGTTACTTATTATCTCTATTTCACTTAAGCTAAACTTTAGGCATATAATAATTAATTCTTTTATTAATTATTATTATGCAACTTAGATTTTTCCCCTTTAGGGTTTTGATCACCTTCATAAGGTTTGATCTCTTTGTATTTTGCATTCCCTCTTTGAATGAATATTTTGTCTTTCAGAACTTTTTTTGTCTCCAAGCTTTACTTTTGTAACAGGTTATATTGCATGCAGATGATCTTGGTTTATGAATTCTTTGAATTCTAACATGGTATCAGAGCCTTGCCGCTGCTGCCCATTCTTGAATTTTTGGAGTTCTGAGGGTTTCAAGGTTTTCCTACATTTTCAGTGTGGACTTGGAGAGTATTTATTTTTTGGAGCACTTTGGGAAAAAATTGACATCTGGGTTGCGTCCGGAATGCCCCAAACCCCTATTTTTTATATAAGGCACGTCCTATTTGGAAAAAATTTAAATTTGGGCCCTATTTTTGCATGCACTACCATTGGCATGCTTTACGAGGCAAAAATCACCCTCAATTTTGACACAACCTCAATTTCTATGCTGCCTAGATTTCTGTACCATCTCAATTTTCATACCGCCTCGATTTCCATGCTATCCAATTGCATGGAGGAGAGATAAAATCATAGCCCTAACTTTTTTTAATATTTTTTTAAAACAAAAAATATATAAAGTATTTTTTATGTTTTTTTCTTTAAAAAAATATGTTTTTTAAAATTTTTAAAACAATATAAATATTTTTTGTGTTTTTTCTTAAAAAAATATACTGCTTTTTTATGTTTTTTTTTTCAAAAAAATACATGTTTTTTTTTTTTAAAACAATTGTTGTTTTTTATTATTTTTTTTCATTAAAAAAAATGATAGTTTTTTTCTGCCAAATTTGGCGGGAAATCTAGAGGCAGACTAGATTTGGAGGGTTTCACCAGTTTAGTAGGGCTCCGCCAACTTTAGCTAAGGTTTCTTCCGGTTCATTTTCTTTTTGACCTACTAGTGGTTTTTTGCTCATAACTTGAGCAAACGGAGGCATTTTTTTCCAAACAAGATATCGACGGAAAGCTAGTTCCAAGGCTGTTCTAATTTTTCCAGTTGGTTAACATATTTTTCTGTCTTGCATGGTCTTTTTAGACATAGTCAGGGTTCCATTTTTGCGCTTTGGTCACTATATCTCGCTCCTCCAAACTCCATTTTTTTTATTTTTGCATGGCGTCAGAAAGTTGCTTTTGTTCTCCTTTCTTCTTCTATGGGTCTCACACCCATAATTTTATCCATGTATCTTTTACTCAGATTTTTTATTTATGGCATTCTGGTGGATATCTTGGATGTTTCAGGTCCTGGGATTGTTTCCTTTTCTAAATATTATATACATCTTTTTCTGTAGCATTTCTTGCAAACACATTGAGATAAAGTGCCATCTAATGCATGTTTGGGATTCTATTGTAGTCGCACTACATTATAAATTGTCATGGGGGGTTTGATGTTTGCCTTATTGTTCATCTACCTTTTTCAAGTGAATGTTCCTTCCATGACATTAGCCTCATTATGTGTGTCAAGTGAGTGTTCCTTCCACGACAACATCCCTTATATGTGTTTATACGTTCTTCATCATGCAGTGTTTCTTAGCAGTCTGTTTTAGTGTACCTGTCATACCTCTCCCTGCTCAGCATCATGGGGGATATCTCTTGTTGGTTCTAATACTTCCTTGGTTTGATTGATCATCTCTTCAGGCTTTTTTTATAGTCTTCTCTACCTAATCATGTTCTATTACAGTGGAGGCTCCAATAATTATTTTTTGACAGTGTTTGCATCTTCATGCTTCAGAGGTGTTCTACATGGTCTTTCTCTATTCCTATTTTCTGGGACATTCTCTAGTTTGGAGGCTTCTTCATTCCTTCACTAGGCTTCATCTCTTTTTGAAGAGGGGTTTTTCCCACTGGTTTTTCTCCTTTTCTCCTCTTTACAAATATTTTTTTGTACTTGGGTACCTGAACAAGCCTTGTTGTCGGGACCTATTTTTCCTACTTTTAGTAGTTGTTTCTAGGTTTTTAGCTTCTCCCTAAGTTTATCTTAAGGGAGGTGTTAGAGTTATAAACTGATTCCACTTATTAATTAAATCATAGTGATTTAATTATTAAGTGACTTATTATCTCTATTTCACTTAAGCTAAACTTTAAGCATATAATAATTAATTCTTTTATTAATTATTATTATGCAACCTAGATTTTTCCCCTTTAGGGTTTCCCTTTTAGGGTTTTGATCACCTTCATAAGGTTTGATCTCTTTGTATTTTGCATTCCCTCTCTGAAAGAATATTTTGTCTTTCAAAAAAAAAAATTGTCTCCAAGCTTTGCTTTTGTAATAGGTTATTTTGCATGCAGATGATCTTGGCTTATGAATTCTTTGAATTCTAAAGGCTTCACTACTGCAGTATTAAAGTAGCCTGTTAGAGCTTACAAAGAATGATCACTTCTAGTGACCTTACCCTGTTAGGATTAACAATAAGATCGATTAGATCTACCTCATGTGAGGTTTTGCAACACAAAGTATGTGTGCACTCTGTTAAGAGATTTAGGCAAAGACGGTTAAGTCTACTATGTTAAGATATTTTGCGGTCTATTACAATTGTTAGAGAGTAACAAAATTTGCAATTTAAACAAATACAATCTAAATATTGTGGATAATAGATCCTTTAATTACAATAAAATTATCACCTTGTTGTGACTGATGATACCTTATGTACTGCTCAGTAGCCTTGTCTCTATTCTGAAAACTGAAAGCTTCAATCAAAATCCTTGTTCTAAAACCCTTGTCTGATCTTCTGATGTCCTTAGTCTGGCAGATACTTGATCATAATTTTATCATCATACATTAAAAAATGACATCTTATCCTTACATATATCAAGCCTCTTGACCTAATTAGAGTTTTACAATATCTTAGAAAAGCTAAGATCAATGGTGTATAAAATTTACCTTGATCATCTATACATAGGAAATACAAATAATTAATGAGTGCATGCATAAGTAATGTCCTCCTTGATCATTGTAAACCGTTATCCATCTCGATAAAAATTTGTTACCTTGATTGATGTGTCAATAAAAACTTTTATGTAACTGTTGGTTTACTCGGTAAATACTATCTCTCGGTGTACCTCGGTGCTCAGTGTATAGTGCATCTCGGTAAGTATGTTGCTTGGTGATCATTGCACTTGGTTAGCATTGCACTCAGTTAACTCTGCACTCGGTAATCAATACCGACTAGTCTGTCTTTGACTATGTTACCGACTGGCAATTTGAATACTTGAATACTAATGAAACTTGCAAACTCATATTGAGTAACACTATAGGAAGGAAGCCTCCTAGTAATAGGGAGAGACCATGCATGGCCGCTTGTATGAGAGCCCAAACTAAAAGCTTATTTTATAGTTTTCCAAAACCCATATTTTTTGGTGTGAAAGGTCAAAGACCGACTAAGATGCCCCACACTTTTGTATTTCATAATAGAGATAGTGGTTCCTTGGGAATTGACATAATAGGGAATTTGAAGTTTGGTGTGCTTAGGAAATAAGTGCACTGTAAGGAGGATTTTGTGCCTCTAAAATTCTAAGTTATCCACTTTGAATAAGAACACCTAGAATTTATTCCAAGTGGGGATTCAATAAATAACACCCTTTTTCACCTTAGTTGTAAGAGTTCTTGTTTATGGAATTGCTTTTGTTCTTGTTATGTTTGTATCACATATATTTTGACAAAAAAAGTTAGTTTAACTTAGTGTGAGTCAAAAACCTAGTCTCCAGATACTCTCTGATGTTGTGTGGGTGTGCATTATCCTTTGGCAGATTTGAACATACTAAGTGTAGTCACTGTTAAAAAAAAATTAGTGGAGTTTCCTGGTCATTCAACAGATCTTATACCTAATCCAACATATATACTGTCATTTAGTAGATACATTGTTTTTTCATCTTGCAGATATACCCAACAAGTAAAACAAGTTTATGTCATAGCCTATTCTCACAAATTTTGTAGATTCGTCACTAGTTTTAGTAGATATGTCATCTAAATCCAGTGACACGCTTTGTATTCTTGAAGGTATATGCAAAAAATATCACAGATACACTCTATTATCCCCTAGATACGACCTTACTATCAAATATTTCTCATAAGCCTCATCATCTAGCAGATTTTCCATTCTATAGAAGCATCATAATTATCTTTCTAGTTCACCATTGCATAGATACACTTTGTTATCCATCAGATACGTCATTCTACAAATACACTTTGTGAACCATCAGATACGTCATTCTACATATATGCTTTGTAAACTATTAGATATGCCAATCCAAAGATATACTTTGTGATCCATCAGATACGCCATTTTAGTGGATTTTCCAAATAATCTCCCAAATACACCTAATTTTGGTCAGTTTCCTATTTTGGCAGGTACAATTTATCCTTCAATAGATTCACTCTACACTTTAATAGACCTATTTGTTTGCATTGTTTTAAGGACACGCCTCTTTAGCATCATCCCTTGGTCCACAAAAATTCTCCTTTTATGAACAATTCTTGTCTCCTTTATAGGATTGCATTATTTTCACATCATCTACATCCTCCATACTCCATAATCACATAGATTAGAATCTCATAGTATTATGTAAAAAAATCCAAGATCATCATCAACCAAATCAATTCTTTTTCTTAAATTGACCTCATATCACTGAGTTGCCACACCTATATCTTTATCTATCATCATCGCACAACTAGCTTTCAGACTAGTCTCATCTAAAGTAGCTTATTCGTTGTTATAACGGCCCACCAGGGAACCCATGAGAAATTAACCCAACTTTACACTAAGTTGATGCAATAAAAGTTTTTCTTAAATGTTAAAAATACTTTAAAAAAATACAAATGAACATTCAACAACACAAATGTGGAAGAAAGTACAACATAAGTGCAAGTAACATTATTAACTTATGATAAGACATTATACCAATGTTCATAAAACTACTTAACTATCTCAGGGGTTCCAAGATGTAGTGTCTTTTAACTACATTAACTAAACTACTAAGAACGACCATAACATAATCACATGATATATCTTAGATTTATTTTAAAACCCAAATGAAATATTTCTAATTCTTTAATTATTATAATGAAATTAACACATATCAATAAGGAAACTAACATATACATTGAATAGAAGGATTCAAGATACATTCACCATATTAATATAAACAAAGATATGATCAATGGGTGTAATATCTAAAAATGTTGTATTTTACATATAAGAGACATTAAATTTGAATATGTTATGGGGGTAAATAAGATTCTCTCCTTCTATCCTTAGATATGCAAATGAAAGATCCAAGTTGATTAACCCAAAAGGAAGGATCAATACATAAATGACTCAATCATTTGGAAATAAGAATAAGGAAGGAAGATCTTAAGTACTCAGTTTGATTTATTAATTTGAATGTGAAATAGATTTAGATAGATTGATAACCTTAAATGAATTGAATAGGAGAAATGTACTAACCTTGAAATATTTTAGATCTGAAGAATGTTGTTTTCTAAAGCTTGTGTTGAGTTTCTGGAAAATCTGAGACCAGATCTTGAATAGAAACATAGAGACGGACAAAACCCAGAAATCTATTTCTATTTTGAAACAATTCCAATTTGTACCCTCAAGTCAATGTCACCATTTGCCAGAATTTCTGATTGCGCCCTAGGTCACAATTGACCTAAAAAGTCTCAAACTGAAATTCTTTTTTCAGATCCTGAAAGTTTTCCGAAAAGGGTATCCAAGTCTTTGTCCCAATCTGCTATTCCGAACCTATATCTACAAGAAAAAGGGGTTTTTCCCTAGTTTTGGAATTAACCTCAAATATATAATTGAAATTGCAGAAATAAACAAAGTAAATGAAACAATTCACCTTGCTCATGTAAAAGTCCTTATGGAGGATTCGAATCCTTGAATCCACAAGTATGGATGCACCGAATGAATGTAAAATGTAGAATGTAGAATATTGGATGTCTTCAATCAATTGCTTGTAGATCTTCAACACCAATCTTGAATGGGTTCTTGAATTGGAAGAGGCTTGGAGGAATATAGATGGAGAAATCTTCAACAAGAAGGCTCTATGGAGCTTGAATCCTTCAATGGGCACCAATGGATCTCCTTGATGAAAATAGATGCTTAAGAAGTGCTTGAGAATAGATGAATGCTTCAATGGCTACTTGGCTTGCTTCGAATCTTTATTCTTCACCTTTGGGATTCACTCTTCAAGTCTTGAGCTTTTTCAATTATCAAGTCTTAGTGCTTAGAATCATGCTTAGAGAAAATGAGAGGAGAAAGCTTCCTTTTATATGAAATTAGGGTACAATCTTCTAGAGAGGCTGACATAGGAGAATTAAATTTTAATTGGACCCATTCCCCTAAAAGAGGACCTATGTTAAATATAATTTAGGATTTGTTGTCTTGAAGTCCGAAACAGCCGACCCGAAAGTGGGAATTAACGTTTTCTAAAGACCGACATCTAGAAACCCTGAGATTCTAAAATTTGAACCCCAGGCCTAGAAAAGGTTGACTATGACCTAGGTCAAGGTTGAGGTTGACCTTGACCTAAAAAGGTCGACCTTGACCCTGAGGCCAAAGTTCCAGTTTCTCAGTCTGGGGTGCTAGAAATAGGTTGGAAAAGTGGAAATGGGGCAGAACAGGGGGATGAAGCCAAATAAAAGTCAAGAACCCATTCAAGGTGCTTGACATGACCCCAAACCACTTACTCAGAAGGATAAACAAGTCTACCATGGAAGTGCTTCCATTTTCTGACTATACAATAGGATAAAATTGATACATCATGGCACACATATAGTACATATTGCTCTGCACATGTTGCAGTGATCACAATAATGAATCAAATCATAAATACAATACAAGTACCAATATGCATCTCCTGAAGGATGTCTAAAATCTATATATAAAATAATATAGGTAGACATCTCATGATGAAAATATGAAATCTCCAAGTAATTAACAAGAATATAGAAGCATTAGCTAGGATCATCCAAGCACAAGAGCATGAATGTTGGACCTCAATGGTAAAAAGAATCACTACCACCTAACCACGTGGAACCCAGAGGTCCACCCCACCATGCTAAGGAGATAAACACCAGGACCCACCCAAAGAAATAATCAAACAAGCAAAACTAATATAAAGGTACACATATAAAATGGTAATAAATAGTTGTAAGGTTAACATGTATAAATGATCAAAACACAAATCAGGTGTACCAAATACTCATGTAGGAACCTAGAACACACATATGGAAGTGTCGTCACATAAGTCAAATCTTGAGTTACCCTGGTAGTCTCTCTGGACCCCGATCCCCAAGTGACTCTATGCGATATCGGTAATCCTTTTGTACATACAAAGAAAATCAACTATTCCAGACCTTAATCAAGCATTTATTAATGCACTCAAGATATGGGTGAGGTACACATATTATCTTATTAATGTTTATCTCCTAATAAATTTATTAAGTTATCACTTATTACTCAACTTAGAATGAGTTACCCTAGTAGCCACTTGCAATCCACTTCCTCTCTATGCTCCTAGATAACCTAACCTAATGCTCCAACCAAAAGAACAAAAGAGAAGGTAAAACCAAAACTATAAAATAATCTTCATAAATCATCAAGCCATGAAAATCAGAAAAGTAAATGTTGGAGTATAATAAAGAACATCACATCCTAAACAAGCATCCAAATTGTCCACCCCATAATGGACATCTCAATAAATCCAATACTAATTCTCATAGTTCATCATATCACGAGATCAATGATCATCAAAAGGATCAATAGCATCTACCTCCCAACATGGAGTAAAACATAATCCACAAAGACTATCATTCAAAATATAGAACGATCCAATAACACCAACAAGGTGACCAAGTAAATTAAATCTCAACACAATAATAATTGTCACCTCTTATGGCCAAAAAACATAATGATTGAGACTCAGTTGAAAACATAACATAATGAACCGATGCAACTAAAACCACACATGAACCAATCGTGACATCAAAATGGTTACAAAATTTCCACAATATAACCCCAAAGAGAAAAAGGTATACAACCATAAATAATCCAAGTCTGAAAGACAAAGTCCACCTAGGAAAACACTCTACCCTAATGGATAATATGCACCAACACAAGACACAACGACATAGAGAATACATATGAAATATATTTGATTAATCTAATTTTATCACGTTATGATTTAGTTTGCAAATGTCTTAATATACAGTATCTCATTAAGTATAAATATTACTTAACATTCGTTTAAAAATGATATTAATACTTAATTTTACTCTTGAATCCCTATAATATTAGTTAATTATAATTTAAAATTAAATTATAAATTGATTAGATCAGTTATACTAATTATTTAATAATTATCAAATTAATTAAATTTTAAATTAGTAAGATTTAATAAAAAAAAAGATAATTTAAAACCTTATATTAAAAAAACATAGAATAATGTATTGGGGGAAAAATAAGTTGTAAAAGGCATAGATATCTTGAATCCATCATTGTAATAGAGGGTTTCAATTTTGGAAAGATTGGGCTTAATAACAGTGGGTTTTGTGTATTTCCTTTATGTAAATCAGTCTGTAATTTGAATGATATAATCTCATATGGAATGATAAAGGTCCAAAACTTATATTGATGGAAATATAATTTGACTCCACATATTTTTCATTATAACCAATCCTTAATAAAATCTCATTTGAATGGTGTAAAAGGTAAATCTCCCTAACAACCCTGTTCAGGAATGAAGGTTACTAGTTTTGGTAAAAAGACCATAACATTTTTTAGAACCATTAGATCTTCATAAAATTGGGAAAAACATGCATAATAGTATTGTATATCATCTCACGGAATAGATTTGTCTAATTATGTATTTTTCAAAAGTTATGGATGGTTGTTCGTCTATCCTAGATTGAAGAATTAATCCCAAATCGGCCTAGTCTCACTATAACAGTCAATATTTGACCCTATCAGTACAAAATAACCCTATCTGATTTTGATATTTGTTAAATAAAATCCAAATGGGTGTCTAAAAGTGTCTTTATATTTTGAAGGTGATCACATCTACAACGAAAGTTATGCCCAGTCAAACCAATTAGGAAGGCTACAAGGAAGAGACATAATTGTGAAAGAAAGTTTAGGTGAATCCCTACCGCTATATCATTTACATAAATCATATCCAATAGTTTTTGCAATCTACAAATCTTTAAAAAAATCTACCATGATTTATCAACACCCTAATTGAATAAAACCACATGTTTCCATAAAACTATTACATGTGATTTCTCAAAGAATTCTATAGTTTTCCAGACTCAATATCAACATTAATTTCCACACAAGAAAAACCCAATTACTCTGTCATTTCAATTTATTAATTCAAGAAAGAGAATTTTAATACAAACACTCCAAACTCATCAAACAATCTGACAAACACAAAGAAGAGAATCTTCAAAAAAATAAGAATTGCAACAAGGGTTTCAAACCCTACCTCAGTCCACAACTTATATGCAACAACAAAGACCAATATCCAACTTCAAATCCAAAGCTTTCAATAAATTCTTTAACTTCAAAAATCCAGACAAAACTTGTAACCTGATAAACCTATATATCTAAAATGACCAAATAATCTCTAATATAGAAAGCCTAATTAAACTAGAGTTTCTTAAATATGCAAAAAACAAAAATAAGACAAATCTTCTTAAAATTAATAAAAGAATTATTTTTCTTTATTTTTTTAAATAAATAAAATGAATTTACTTATATTTTTTTAAAGCAATACATAGTTTCATTTCTTCTTCTTTTAATATTAAATAAGTAAATATTATTTATTTATTTATTTTATTTTTCCTAAATAAATTTTATTTTTCTTTATAATTAAATAAATAAAAAACTTTTCTTTTTCTCTTTTTGTTTTCTTGTATTTTTATTAAATAAATAATTCTTCATTTAAAGGACTTGACTCAATCTTTTAATTAGAATTAAATCTTAATTTATTAATTTAAAGTGCAATTAAATTGCATATCAATATTAGAATTAGAATTAACATTTATAGTATATTATTAATATGCCACCTAATATTTAAAAAATATTTATATTAATTATGTATTAATTTTTTTTCTTTTAGATTTAATATTTAATTAAATCCTTAATCTTTATATTTAGACCTTTTAATTAAGTCACTTAAATAAATATAGATATTTAATTAATCTTTATTAATTAAATATCTATATATTTAATATTTCAATAGTCTAGAAGGTTTAATTATTTAATCTTTATAATTAACATTTAATTTCTCTTTTACTGACATCACGAAAAAATGCAACATTGGCTCACATGACTGCATGCACTTTGAAGTTCGACCAAATTAAAATACAAAAAAGATGCAACATAAGCATGCTCAAACAAGGGTTCACAAATGCACATCACCTCAACGAATTCAGAGAAGGTAGTCACAAAGATACTTGTCCATTATTTTAGGATAAATGATGGCTTACGTTACGATTTAGGTCTAAATGTTATCTTCCCTCTCTTACCATTGAGATAATGTGTCAGGGCATGCTCATCCTAATAATTCGGGGAAGTCAATGGTAGGTACCTACAATTTGCATCAAAGCCAAGCATACACACACACACACACACACACACACACACACAACATACAATTGTAGGGTTTGGTACATTGTATAGATCTCGCAAGAGAGTGACTACGAATTCATCCCTCACCACATCAGGCATGTCAATCAAAAATATTAAATATACACACTAACCATACACATGCAAGTAATGGGTTAGTAAAAATCATAAACATAAATAGCATCATCATATGAAAATAATCATCATTATGTAATATTCACCCCTTCATTTTTTCAGTTTTATTGTCAAACTCTTTTAGGCCACATTTCATGTGTGTGTTGGGTATTTCGATGTTATTTGAGGATAATGATGTACGACATTATATTATGATTTGATATTTTATGACCCATTGGATAGTTGTGTGATATCTTGTGTTTACACTTAGATTTATAGTTATTTTCATCATGGTTATTTATATGTTATGATGTCATTATATTTATGGATTACTGAAAATACTGACAGTACATCATTATGCAAATGGATCATTTGTATGTTTTACATTTTTGTTTGGTGTGTTTGATACAGTATGGGACAGAGTCTTAGTTACTTTATTGCGAGATCCATACGATGTATTGATCTCAATGATTATCAGCTATATTATATTTATGTGTATGTTCATCTTTGTGATGACAGGTTTGCAAGTACCGAACATCGTCTTCCCTGAATTGGCAAGAGTGAGTGTGTTGGAAATCATATGACTAAGAGGGGGGGGTGAATCAGTATAAACAAGTAATGAATAAATTCAACCACTGGTATGATTATCTGCACTATTAACTTCCAAACCACAAAGCATATAACTAAAGTAAACAAATAACATTAAACAATATCAAGCATCCACAACCTTAACACACATAACACAGATATTTTATCGTGTAAACCCTTGTAAGAGGGAAATAACCACAGTGGGGATGACACCCACAAGCCCAATACTACAGTAAATGAGTTTTCCTTGTTAGGAGCTACAAATACCCTTTCTGAGGGTTCACCCTATTAGGAGTGATTATTACACTATTAGGAATACAATTAGATCACTTATGATATACCTCTCCATAGGATTTCAAACCTCAATAAAGAAGCTACCATGTTAAAGGATTTATAAATAAGAACTTGTTAAAGTTCACCCTGTTAAAGGATTTGACCTGGTACAACTGTTAGGGAACAACAAGATATGTTGATCTGTAGAATGACATTGATTTCCTATCAGATCCTTTCTTCTCCTTTCCTTCCTGATGCTATACTGATCTCTTATCCTTCAATTTTTTATCACTCAATCTGAAAATATGATCGCAACCCTAAATCAAGCGATTTAGTGCTCCTTATATAGACTGTCATTAGGTCACATAAGACCTAGAACTTTCCACCACAGTCGGTTCAAAAGATTAGTCAACCTCCTTGAAATTAGCATCAACAACATCCAATATGTCATCCTAAAACATATTACCAATATTAAAATTAATATCTCGGCCTCAAATTCATCACCTTATTCAAATTAATATGAAACTCTGACAGGTGATCAGATAGATAAACTGCCTTATTACTCAAAATGTATAATTCATTCAAATATTGAGATAAATTGTTGGATTTGGAATCATGGATTCCACATAATATATATTGTATCTATGATTGCAACATCTGAATATTTCCTCAATTTGACCGCTACCACAATCTGTGTCTAATATTGTTCTTCCTGAACACCAGTCAACGTACATAGTTGATCTTCCTTTTACCGATCATGTACAATTCTTACCAATCACTGTAATCACAATAACTGAATACATTTCCATCAAAAAAACTAATTATGCATCCACTCATGACCACTCTACATATCTCCTCCAAAAATATCATAATGCCAGCAATCTTCCCCTTTGACATTGATGGAAAAAACTCTCAAAAATATGATCATATTCAAAATTCTCAAAATGTTGTCATGCATAAATCTCAAAATCTTACATACATACATACATACTACAACTGATGCAGGAGCATCCTAAGATCCTTGGAAATCCTACTCAACCAAAAAGATGTTTTCTTTTGTTCTTTAGCTTGTTTGGAGACTTCTTGTTGAAACACTTTGTTTCTATGTTGCTCAGGTTCTGTCACTCAGGCATGCTTGGTTTTCTATTTCTCGGGTTTCTGTCACTCGGGCATGCTTGTTTCGGGTTCATTTTTTGACGCTCGGGTTTGTCTTATGTTGCTCGGTGATGCTTGGCCTGAGTTACTTTGTTGCTCATTCATCCTTTGCCCGAGTTGTTTATTTGGAAGTTGGAGGTGGTGGTTGACTTCTGCATTTACTTTTTATTGTGGCATTTATGGTGGATCTCTCATTGGGGATTGTGTGGACCTAAATCTGGGTTGAGGGTTTCTCCAATGATTGTTTTTGTAGGTTGACCTATTAGTTTCCTTTCATATTTAATTTGTATCTTGTTCTTAGCTTAGGGCATTAGATTGAGATTAGATTTAGGAGGGAAAATCAAATGTTGGATCTGAGAATCTGGATCATGAATGTATGTGTTGCAGAATATCTTTATTAGGTCTTAATTCTATCTTTGTAATTGGCCATAATCAGGAAGGCCTTACAACCCAGCATGTTGAATGTAATTGATATTTTGAGATAATATATGAGCTAAATGTTGATTATATTTATGTATATATGGTTACTTTCATTGTTGTGGTTATTTGCTACAAGTTTGGATAATCCTTCATTGGATCCACCATCCTTGACCGCATCAGGTGGTATCAAAGCAGTGAGATTGCTGGAGGAGTTAGGTTTCCAATTACTGGAGATTTGTGGAGCAAAGATGCCTCCAAAGAAAATTTGTGAGATCACAAAGGAAGAACCTAAGGAGGAATTCAGTCTTGAACATTTTTGAGATTTGCAGAAATAGGTGCAAGATCTGCGAGAGGAGTTGCAAAGAAAAAATGCACCCAGACAAAACCAAAGTAATGGTGAAGAATCTGAAGAAGAAGATCATTTTGAAGAAGCTATAAAAGATATCAGAGATCCTAATGAGGCTAGATTTTTGAGAGTTATGTCTAAAATTGGGAAAAGACCTAAGATCAAATTTTTTACATTTGTTGGAAGCCTTAGGCCAGAAGAATTGATCGATTGGATTAATGAGATGGATGAATACTTTCAGTATGAAGAAGTTGAAGATCCTGATAGAATTCGGTTTGCAAAGACAAAACTGAAAGGTCGTGCAAACATATGGTGGAGAGTTCAATTGGAAAGAAATCTGAGAGGTGACGACAAGATCATCAGATGGAACAGAATGGTTGAAAAATTGAAGAAACAATTCATTCCAGTATATTATGAATTGGAGATGTTTAAGAAGATGCAAGGTTTAAGGCAGATAAAAAAGTCAGTGCAAGAGTATACCGAGGAGTTTTATAAGATTTTGATTAGGACTAGACATTTAGAAGCTGACAAGGAGAAAGTTATTAGGTATATCTATGGCTTGAGACCTAGTATTCAGGAAGAGTTACTTAATATTCAAATGAAAACCATAGGAGATGCTTATCAGATGGCATTGAAAATTGAGGAGAAGTTGAACAAGAAGTTTGAAAGCAGACAGAATAACAGAAACTAAGGGGGTAAGACTAATGACATAGCTGCTGAGAGTAAGGTGGTGGAAAACCCTAAGCAAACTAAGTTAGGATCTAGTCATAGTCAAACCACTAAGGATTACAATCGTGGGTATGGGAGAAGAGGAAGAAGTGATTTCACTAGTACTTGTTTTCAGCGTGGTGAGAAGGGACATAGGGCCTAGTCATGTCCTCAAAATAATTTCACCCTGACAACCGAGGAAAATTCAGTGAATGTTGTAGAAGAAGGAGAATTTATAATCACTAGAAGGTTGGCTGCATGTATTAATGAACCAATGCAGAGAAGGAATCTATTCAGAACCAGATGTAAATGCAAGGATAAGGTATGTAATGTCATAATTTATGGTGGCAGTTCTGAGAACTTTGTTTCAGAAGAGATGGTTGGTAAGTTAAATTTGGGAAAAAGAAATCATCCTAATCCTTATCAGATTAGTTGGATACAAGATGTATCTAAGGTTAGGGTTGAGGAACAATGCCTTGTTAATTTTAAGATTGGATCTTATTATGATGAGATATTATGTGATGTGTTTCCTATGGATGCTTGTCACATGTTTCTCGGTAGACCTTGGCAATATGATAGACATTTTACATTTGATGGTCATGCAAATACCTATGTTGTGAGGCAAGGTAAATCCAAGCATAAACTTCTACCTTTGCCGGAAGTATGGACTAAGGGATGTGGAGTTATCAGATGTTGCCCGGATAATAGTGACAAACATAAGGAAAAGAGAATTGATGAACCTATGGGTAAAAGGAAGGAGGATATGAAGAGAGGAGAGAATGAAACCTCTAAGGAACTTATAGATATTAAGAAATATATGACATTTTTAGCTGGGATAGTTCAGCAGATGTTGACACTAGTGACACAGAGGGATGTTGATGAAAAGTTGATCAGCCAGTCAGATGAGAAGGTGGTTCAACAAAACACTGATAGTATCAAAGGTACCAGGGATGATCGATGTCAACTAGTGTCAGGTGCAGGAAGAAGATATGAGGAAAGTGTAGGACTAATGAATTTTTCAAATGAGACAATGGACTGAGTAAAGGAAGCATGGAATGAAGGACAAGAGGAGATATGGGTTAAGAAAAAGTATGGAATACCTGTTCTAATTCCCTTAAGATGTTAATGATTTCCATTATGGGAACATCTTCTTTACCTGGGTTGTCTGATGCAGGAGCATCCTAGGATCATTGGAAATCCTGCTCAACCAAATATATGTTTTATTTTCTTCTTTAGCTTGTTTGGAGACTACTTGTTGAAACACTTTATTTCTCTATTGCTCAGGTTCTATCACTCAGGCATGCTTTGTTTTCTGTTGCTCAGGTTCTGTCACTCGGGCATGCTTGGTTTTCTATTTCTCAAGTTTCTATCACTCGGGCATGCTTGTTCTGGGTTCATTTTCTGGCACTTGGGTTTGTCTTATATTGCTCAATGATGCTTGGCCTGAGTTACTCTGTTACTCAGTCATCCTCTGCCTGAGTTGTTTATTTGGAAGTTGGACGTGGTGGCGGACTTCTGCATTTAATTTTGATTGCAACATTTATGGTGGATCTCTCATTGGGGATTGTGTGGACCTAAATCTGGGACGAGGGTTTCTCCAATGATTATTTTTGTAGGTTGACCTATTGGTTACCTTTCATATTTAAGTTGTATATATATTTTTCTTAGCGTAGGGCATCAGATTTAGAAGGGTAGATCAAATGTTGGATCTGAAAATCTAGATCATGAATGTATGTGTTGCAGAAGATCTGTATTAGATCTTAAATCTATCTTTGTAATTGGTCATAATCGGGAAGGCCTTACATCCTGACATGTTGAATGTAATTGATATTTTGAGATAATATATGAGCTGAATGTTGATTATATTTCTGTGTATCTAGTTGTTTCCACAATTGTGGTTATTTGCTGCAAGTTTGGACAATCCTTCATTGGATCCTCCATCCTTGACTGCATCAACAACTCATTCAAATCATACTCCCCCCTAAATTATGCATGTTGTCACATCTATCTCCATTTCTATCTCTCACATCTATCTCTCATACACATCATTCTCCTTCTTTTTGTCAACAATGACAAAGGATTACAAGTACTTACCAGAATTACATTATGTCAAAGACATCTTTGAGGATTGTTTTTGCAGTCCCCAATGAATTTTCCCATGACTCTTGTAAGAACTCCGAACTCCATAAATAAATTTTGTCCATATATAATTGATTCTAACCCTTCCATATCATTCAAAGTACTCACCTCTTGTAGACTTAGTATTGTTTCTTCACCACTTACATTATGTTGCATAAGATCTATGGTGGGAGCTAGATATGTCTGCAGCTCTATAAATGATATTATTCTTTTATCTTGCTCTTCTTGCAACTTCTTCACGTTGTATGAAATTATTTTCACCTTAGCAGTGTATGCTAAAACTGAACTAGTTAGGGGATCAAACTTTGTAACCAAAGCATCAAGCTCTTGTTGAGCATCATCTCTCTTTTTCTCCAGGTCTTTTGTAAAAGATGTAAACTTGGAAACCTTTACAAGTATCTATCCTATTTCCTATAGAATTTCCTTCACTTTATTCACTAAAACTACAAGTGACTCTTTTTCTATTGATATGATCTTTTTCAACTTGTTAGCTCATTGCTTCTCATATTCCTTCATTTCCAACTCCATAGGTGCATTCTCCAAGTTAGGTACTTGATCATAAACAACCTTGACCAATATACCTAGTTGATCAATAGGATTATCTTGTTTGTCATATCCCACATTAGGTACTAAATTCCTAATGATCTTTCTGGCTCCTTTTAGTATTTTGACCTTCTTTTTCTTTCCCTTCAATCTGTCCCTTTCTGCTTTCTCCTTGAGTTTATCAAACATTTTCAATAGCTCTTTTGTATTGCTCTAACTCTTTGATCTTCACTTGATTGTATCGTGAGAATCCATCCATCATAGAAAATAATTCATTCCCAGTAACCTTATGTAAAAGGGCCTCCATATTAGGCAGTGCATAGTTATCTTTTTAGGCTGATACATTTAAGTTTCTAAAATCAACACAACCTTATATCTTCATTCTTCTTTCTAACTGGGACCAAGTTTGATACCCATGTAGAACGTCTTATAGGTGCTATTATTCCTACATCCCTTAACTTGACAAATTCTTCCCTCATTTTAGGAGATAGCATTGGGTTTATAGGATGATGTCTTTGTCTAAAAGGCTTTGCATCTAGATTTAGAGGGCTTTCATGCTGAAATAAAACTTCACGATAAGCCTTAAGATCATCAAATGACCATGCAAAAATGTGCCTATATTTTCTTAACAAAGTTATCAAATTAGATTTGATCTTAGGAGTGAGATTATTACCTATGTATACCTCCTTAGGAGTGTGATAATTTCCTAAGTTAATTTTTTCAACTTCTTCATACTTTTCATTTGTCTTACCCATCTTAAGGCTTTCTTGCTCATAAAAAACTCCTTCAAGTGCAACCAAGCCTCTAGGAATCTTGTTTTTCTTTAAGTACTGCACAACCTCCTTTCCAAACAAGTTCTCTTTGCCATCCTGATCTTCTACTTATCCATTCCAATCTATGTGTTGATCCTCATATTTGTCTTCATTCACCATAAATTTGAGAATATCTTTGTCATCTTCAAATACTTGCCAATTCTACACATTGTCAGGAATTGATGGTCTATTTTTCATCTCAATCTGCACAATCTCATCAAAAGGAACATCAATCTTCTTGATGGCTATATTATCCAAAAATTTTGCAAGGGATTTTTCTAATCTTTCTATCCATTTGATTGAAAATTCATCAAAACATTCAATTAAATCCCATACCAAGTTTCTATATTGATTTAATCTAGGATTTTTGGTAATGAATTTATTTTTGACTTGAGAAATAATTAAATCAAAATCACCATAAACTGAAATCATCTTAATACCATAAGATTTTGTAATTTTCAAACCAAGGATTAGTGCTTCATACTATGAGATATTATTAGTACATTCAAAACTTAATAAGAAGGAAAATTTTATAAATTTTACCATATGGAGACACAAAAGTGATCCCAGCACCATTACCTTCCTTACTACATGCTCCATCAAAAGTCATTTTCCAAAGTTCTTGATTCTCCTGCAAATGCACTACAATGGGGCTATTAATTTCTAGTGTTGGTTTAGTAATACTCACTTGAAAATTATCCATGTCAAAATGGTAGAAGTTTATTTTCTCTATCTAATGTCTTCATTAATGATATATGGAGATCTTGGCTCCCTATTATTTCTTACTTCCCTACCATCCAATGGAATATTAGCATAAGATAGATATAATTGGATATGACCACCTACTAAATTAGACCATTGTCTAGATAAAAGAATTCCATAATTAGCAGGCACTTCTACAATAGTAATATCAATTTTATATGACATTTCAAGACAAAGAGGAAATTTAAACTCCACATCTTTCATAATACCAACAAGAGGTATAGATATGTTGTCCATATCATAACATCTTCCATAAGTTGTGTCAACCTTCATTCCAAGCTCCTTCATAACTTCTAAGGGCATGATATTAACTGCTGCTCTCGAGTCTATCATAAAATTCTTAAGAAGTTTATTGTTAATCATCAAAGTAAGATAAAAAGGATCGACTTGTGTTCCATTTTGAGAAATAGTAGTTCCTAAATAAACCAATGGTGGTTCTTCATTTTCTGGTCTCTGATTAGATTCCTCTTTTAAAACATTACCTACATTAGACAACACTTTTATAGTTTCATCCTTGTATTCAGATATTTTCATCATTTCAAATAAAGGAATAGGAATTTTCACCTGAGACAAAGCATTATATATAAAAGAACTATTATTGGGAATAGACTTACTGATCATTCTTTTCTCCTTTGGCTTTGTCAATTTAGGGGCTTGATGATGATCTACATGTTGACTTATCTTTGCAGTATCATATTTTATCCTTTGTGTGTCAGGTGGCTTACCTTCTTCTTTGGTGTCTTGATAGGTATTCCAGCAGGCTTTCCTTGATCAACATTTATTGGTCTATTCCTCAATTTTTAATTATTCCTTGCTTCCTCAAGTGATGCAATGGTATATGCTTCATTTTCCTCATTTTTTAACATCCTAATGACTAACAACTCTCCTTTTTGTTTATCACACTGATATATTCTATTCAAATCATCATTGTACACATAATCCACCTCAGAAGAACTATAATCATCTCTTCTCCACATGGGTTCGCATGATACATTATTCACTGTGGGTTATTGATCATCACTTTGGTCTTCCTCCTCTTGCAATCTATGTGCCATAATACAATTATCAGAAAGATGTGGTAATGTACAAGCCTCACACCAAGTATAGCTCTCAAAAAAATGGTTGTTTCTTTTCAGTGGATGAGGTGTTTCTTTAGTATAATTTTTTTTTTCAAGTTTACCATCTTTCCAATTAGTATTATATGACATATCTTGTAATCTAAATCTGTCATTTTTAGGGAATGATGGCCTATCACTCCTGCCTTGTTTTGCATTGAGATTTTTTAGCATATCCATAATTTATTTGAGATCATCCTTTTTAGGGGCCTTTGGATTGTATAATTTAGTATCATGCCTTTTGTATATCCTTCCAGCAACTTTATGTTATTTTCAACAGTGGTGGAAACTTTGAAAGCTTGTTGCAAGGTTGTAGGTCCTTGTGATATAATATCATAATGTGTTTTTCTATCAAAAGAACTTAAATAGAAATCAATCAAAAAGGAATCAATAGGTCTTATATCTCTTGGTATTCTATTCAAGACTTTATTAAACCTTTTATTGAATTCTACAACTAATTCATTAAAGTTCTTTTTAATGCTAGTTAATTTATGAGATGCAAAAGATGTATCATTATGATCACCAAACTACTCAATAAATTGATTTACAAAATCACACCAGCTTGAGATGGATCCATCAGGCAACCCCCTATACTATTCAACAGCACCTTCAGTTAATGACTGGACAAACAACTTCATGGAGACATCCTCAAGGTTTCCCTCTAGTTCTTCAATGATGTTTTTTAAATTTATGGTATGTTCTTCAGCAGATTCCACTCCATTCCCTGAAAATTTTGGAATCATATTTCTTAATTCATTTGATATAGTATTTGGGTATCGAACTATCCCACTGAAATCAAGTTGCCTATATCTTTCCATCACCATAGGATCTCTTCTTCTCTGGCCCATATTATGGCAGTTCCCATTCTGACCTCTAAGATTTTGATGATTCATGCCTTGATGATTTTAACCATTAGTATGATTATTTCCCATATTTTTCTACCTTAAATTACCTCTGTCATATTTTTCCCCATTATTTGGTTGTCTCCAATGACCATTCCTTCCATTTCCATTATTGTTCTTCTCACACCTTCCTCTATTGTCTGGTTCAAACAATGGGTTTTGTTGGCTAACAGATTTGTTCTCTTTATACTCAAATTATCTTTCAACTCTATGCCTTTGAAAACAAATCATTACACAACAGTAGGGCAAGCATTTACTTTGCTTCCCTCTGAATTTTGCAAAAAGGTACAGCTCCCTTTATAAAATATTCAACGAATGGA
>MU223607.1:1566593-1577644 GCA_018584345.1 Thuja plicata
AGCGCGTCTTGTCAGGACATCGCATCATTATTGATCACGCCGGCAGCCCGTTTGAACTACTTTGAACTCCTTCGAACCGGAGTTCGAAGAGGTTCAAAGAGGTTCAACCCCTCTCAAGAGGAAAATGTCGCGCGCTTGCCTGCATAACACATCATTAGTAATAAAGGACTTAGGCCACTTTTGAACTCCTTCGAACTACTTCAAACCGGAGTTCGAAGAGGTTCGAAGTGATTCAAATGACTCGAAAGGATATGTTATCAGTTTTAAAACGGACCAAACTGGTACAAACGACGCTGAAAGCTTGGATTTGACAAACTCAAATGCGCGAAGGCTCATGGAAGGACCAACAAGGTGGAAGAATGAACAGAGCGAAGCTTTGACTAATGAAGACACGAGAACTTGAAAAGTTCAAAATATGGCGACTCCTACTCACCCAACACGTTTGAATGGTTACTGTTGAAAATTGGCTCCCCATTTTTTTTATGAGGAGGATTGTATTTTGGTAATCTATCCATTTTTTGTGTCACCTTTTATCTTGTTCCTTCTTCATCATCAAGCACTAAAACCAACTCACTTCTCTTTATTTATAACCTATCCAAGGCCTCGCTAGGTAACCTTCTCAAAGCTTTAACCACTTTTGGATTATGTTTGCCATACTTGGTCAACTAACTTAATGTAGCATATAAAAAATGATCCTCATCGTCATATTATTCTATCTCTTCTTCTTCTATTTCCGACATTGGATTTTGATCATCTTCGAAGCCAAATGGGTTTCTATTATCTTCTAAATTGCTTGGATTCTCATAATAGCTTTCTTCATTGAAACCAATGTTCTCCCTATCAGGAAATCTCTTATGTCTAGTATATAATATATCTGGAGCTTGTTTCTTACTTCTTCTTAGACTTTTATGTAAATCTAATTCAAACTGATCTTGATGCAAGGATCTTCTACCCCACATGAATAATTAGCATAACAAAATTAATTTACCAAGATATAACTGCATCAAAATTGTAGAGTCGCCACCTTCTTGTCAGAAGGAAAATATTGTTTGTTGGTCTTCTAGATTCTTCCTTCCAGTAGAGTGCACTTTTAAGCAAACTGACCACTACTCTCTAGTGTGCAAAATATGAAACTCTAGGTAACTCCACAATACATATTGTGAGCAACTCCCCAGTAGAGTCGCCAATCTATTTGTGCTCAAATCAACAAATTGGATTTCCTATGGACTTTCCAATCCAATGGTGAGAAACCCAAGTGACTTGGCCAACTAACAAGCTTCAACCAAGGCAAGGTTGAACCTTCTGCAATTCTGGCTCTGCAAAACCAAGGTTGGTAGGCCTATACCTTGACTTCTCCTTCAAGGCTTTTTATAGAAGATGAGATACACTTCAAACTTCTCTCTCTCAAGTATGTCAAGGCACTTGAAAGAAATCAAATTGTAATCAATACAACATAAAACTAAAAAAATTGTATGCTTTGTGAGATTTGTAAGAATGCTTTATAAGAATGTATATATAAATGAATGAACGCTATAATATCTCAACAACATAAAAAAATGAATGAAATGACTATATCCAACAATGAATTAGATTAGTGCATATATCAACTTGGGTAATAGATTCAATCCAATTTCAATCCTATGTACAACTTTGCAAGATAGTATATAGTCCAATATCATCAACTATTCGAATGATATAGATGCGGAGAAACTAAGTCTATTTATATATTTGTTAGTTCAAATGAATTTAACTCCTATGGTTGGGAGACCAATTGAACAAGAAGCTGGAAACACTAACTTTTCACAAACTCCTTGCTAATCAAACAATAATATAAGACATATAATATCTCTACACAAGCATTTCTAGAATAGAAATTGAAATTCCTTCAATAATTGCAAAGGACTAACTGAAATGAATTAAATCATCTTACCACAAGTGAGATAGAAACACTTATCTTTTATTGATTTTGAAAAATAGTACATTGGAGTTCATGTTGCAGTTGTGATCAAAACTAGAACAAACAATAATAATAATAATGTCTCCTCCACATGGTCTTAGTATCCTTATTTATATAAAATCCAAGGGATGCATACAAGCAGCAGACCGATGTGTCTTTTGATAACTAAAACCAAATCCTAAGATCAACAACTGAACATTAGTTACAATTACATTTAAGAAATGATTTATCATCCTTTAACAATGGTTGTCAACCCTAAGGAAAACAAACAATAATCACTTAACAAATCATTTGTGATTTGTTAAAGGTAGTCCAGAATAATGATAACTTGCCAAGTCCTTATTGATGAACCATAACTGATTGAATGTTTGAAGATGTTAAGTTGATCACCGAAATGCAGAAATTCAATGCAAGACATTAAATTAGTTAATGGATTGTATTGTTATTGATGTCAACTTGATATAATCTTATTGGTTATATACAAAGTGTCAAAGACTTCAGAGAATCAGAAAGATAAATATTATGCTTTCAGTAATGCATAAAAGAATAACATTCACTAAGTGAGTACACCCCGACGGATAGAGAAACCCAAAAGTAAACTCACAGTGATGCTCAATCAAGAAACCCAACAAGCATTTTCGACGAGCAGAATCACAAGCATTAACGATGAACATAAATTTACAGTGATGCCCGACGGACAGACAACCCTGACGGAAGACAACCTCGATGGAGATGCTAGAGGAGAAACGACAAAATACTTAACTGGAAAGAGCTAAAGATAGAGTTAACTGGTTGTTAACATTGTTTTCATCGACAAGTTAAAGCCAGAGATAAGTGATTTAAGATTTAAAGCAATTTTATTCTAGTTGTCAAGGATAAATCTAAGGGATAAAACTTAAGTAAAGCTTTAAAGCAGGATTGGCTAGAATTGTGGATCACGCTAAGAACAAGAAATTCAAGAACTGAGAAATGGTGATATCATGTCTATAAAGAGACAAATCTAATTCATTATGAATTGGGGGAGGAAATAGAGAAGAAGGATGCTAGAGAAAAACTGATGAAGAACAACTTCATGCAGTCCTGATCAATCAAGCTGATAAAAGAGTTAAAGATTTTTGTAGACATCGAGCAACATAGAAGCACAACATCACCGAGCAGAAAGAAGTGGAGCAAAGGTATTGAAAAGATACATTGATCAGAAATTTATTATGAGCTTATAATAGATTTGAAAATCTGCAAGTCTATAGTTGTATATGTGAAAAGATCATTTATTGTTTCAATTTAACCATTGGATCAGCAAGTTTCTTAACCGAGCAGGACTTAAAAATCCTTTATATATTGAGATACATTCCAAGGAATATCAAAAACATTTGATCATGAAGATAGCATGAGATGCCAGATACCATTTGACAAACTACACTGGGTTTGGTCATAGAAGGTAGCATAAAGATGCCAGATATCAAGTGACAAACTATTCTATTTAAATTCTCTAACAAGGTCACACCTAATAGTGTGTTTGTAACCTTTAACAAGGTTGGCTCTTCACCGATCTCACTTTAGAAGAGTGAAAATTTTGGGTTACCGATCCCAAGTGGTTTTCCCCTTAACAGGGTTTCTACATTAAAAATCCATGTGTCAATGTGTTTATGAGTCATTACTTTAGTGTTTTACATTACACATAACTAATTTTGGATTGATCGGTATGCACTAAGAAATTTACTATTTTTCAGTAAATGAAAGACTACTAATTGGTAAACAGTAAGAATAAGGTTTAACAGTTAACTCCGAGCAGTAGTTATTTGTTAAGATTGTTTGAAGGCATTCATTTTGTAAGACTGGAGATAACTAGAGGCTTAATATTGTGGTACTAAGTTTTTGGGTTGATTTACTAGAATCTTTTTAAGGCCCCTGATTCACCCCCCCTTCCCTCTCAGTTATTCTAACAATTGGTATCACATATTGTGTGCTTAGAAAGGGATTTTAATAACTCAAGAAAAATATCACAAGATGAACAAATGAGATGTGCCCAAGTTAAATAAAGACAACCTTGCATCATGGAAAAGTAGAATAAGACTCCACCTATCAGGTATTAGTAATGATGTTACTCAACACCTAGATACTAAATATGTGTTGCCTATAGGACCTCACACACTGGAGCAATTAAGAGAAAGGCATGAGCATAATTGCATGATGATAGAACTTGCTTCCTCACTCTCTGATGTTGATTTTGAAGATGTCAAAACCTGCACCTCAGAAAAGCAAATGTGGGATAAATTGAAGTTGATACATGGAGGAGATGCTAATGTACTATGAGCCAAGGAAGAAATACTAAGAGAGAGGTTTGATGACCTAAGGATGAAAGAAGGAGAAAATATCACTCAGTATAGCTGCAGAATCAAAGAGGTAGTCAATGTTATTCAAGGAGTTGGAAGTGTACTTGAAGAAGAGACAGTGGTAAGTAAAATTTTAAGAACCTTATTGCCTGTATATGTTATTAGAGTATTTGTTATACAATAAATGAGAGAATTTGCAAATGATATTGTTACTCTAAATAGTCTGATTGGTAGACTGATTTCATTTGAAATGAATAACTTTGATAATAGTGTCTTACCATCTATAGAATTTGCATTCAAATCTTCCATGAAAATAAGTAAGTCAAGTCATAAACACACTATGAGGAATGATAGTGAAAGTGATAGTGATGACCAAGGACTTGATGAGATTGAAGCACTAATGAAAAGAAGATTGCAAAGAGGCAAAGGTAGATACAAAGGTAAATTACCACTTATATTTTTTAATTGTAAAGAGGTTGGACACTTTGCTGCAAGATGTCCTAACAGAAGAAAAGATGACAGAATTAATGACAGAACATATGAAAAAAAATTTGACTGAGGTGATAAAATAGATTACAAAAGCAACTGACAATGTAACAGAAGAGATACCCAAGACTACAAGGACAAAGGAAAGAAATCTTGTTACTTGGCTGAGAATAGAGCTGGAGACACTGACACTGAATCTGATGAAGACATTGAGATGGTATTTGTAGCCATGAAGGATGATTCAGACGAAGAAGAAGAAAGGTATGTAGAGACTGCACTCGTATCTAAGGTTAGTAAGAATGATGTTTGGATTATAGATAATAGCTGCACTCACCACATGACCGATGATAAACAAAAGTTTGAAACTTTTGAATACTATAATGGTGGATCAGTAGAATGGGTAAAGACACACTTTGTCCAGTTGAAGGTAAAGGAACCATAATGTTGAAAAACCTGATCAAATGTGAAAATTCTTACTGGGTAAAAGGACTTAATTACAATCTATTGAGTGTTTCACAGCTGAATAACATAGGTCACCAAGTAGCATTTGAAAATAAGAAGGCAAAGATCTTTAATGAATCAGGAAGATTGATCAGAACTGGTGAACAGATAAAAGGTAACATTTTCTATCTTGATGAAATTAACACCACTTGTTTGATGGATAGAAACAAAGACATATGGTTGTGGCATAAGAGATTATGTCATGTGAATTTTGACAACATGATAAAGATAAGTAATAAAAGAAGAGTAAGAGGTTTACCAAGCATGTCAAAGCCCGAGCATATCATGTGTAAGAATTGTCAAAAAGGTAAGATGACAAAGTTTCATTTCAAGAGTAAAGCCCATACATCTAATGCAATTCTAGAATTAGTCCATACTGATTTATGTGGACTCATGAGGACAAAAAGTTACTATGGTGATAGGTATTTCATTCTCTTTGTAGATGATTATTCTAGAATGATGACAGTTATGTTCTTAAAAGAAAAATCAGAAGCATTAAAGATGTTTAAATGGTATAAGGATATGGTAGAAAAAAAAAAGTGGTAAGAAATTGAAATGCTTAAGATCAGATAGAGGAGGGGAATTTGTTTATGATAAATTCACTAACTTCTGTAATGAGCATGGAATTAAAAGATGGGTTTCTGTACCAAGAACACCATAGCAAAATGGAATTGTTGAGAGGAGAAACAGATCCATTATTGATTGTGCAAGAACACTAATGATAGAGAAAATCATCACTCAAACATTCTGGAGGGAAGCTGCCAGTACTGCTTGTATGCACCCTAAAATGGTCGCTGGACTATGGGCCCCATTTATCATTTTATCAATTTATCAATTTCCTGGATCAATGGTTTGGAACATTTTCAATTCAAATCAATTTCCTTGATCAAATTTTAATTAATTCAATTATTTCAATATTTCCTAAGGTTTGATCATTTTTATTTAATTAAAAGATTTAACCTCCCTTTTAATTAAATAAAATTCATCTTATTTAATTAAATTAAATTTCTCCCATTTAATTAAATAAAATTCTTCTAATTTATTTAATTAAAAGAAAACCCCTCTTTTAATTAAATAAATAAAAATCCCCACTTAAAGCACTTTATTTGATGAAAAAGAAAATAAATTAAATATAAATCTCTTTTTCTTCACTCCTTCCTAAGTGGTGGGCTTTTTGTTTTAAATGAGCACATGGATCAACCAAGATTTAATCTCCACCATTGCTCATTTCTTTTTGCCTCTTAATCTCAACCGTTCACTTTCCTATATAAGGAAATATCTCCTTCTCATTTTCATATAGAATTTTTATGTATTGTTATGCTGCAAGTTTGGAGAGCAATTTTGGAGGAGAATTTGAGCACTCAAGCTTGGATATTTCAACTTCTCTCTTCTTGTCTTCTTCTTCTTGCATCCATGGCTATTCATGTAGATTAGATTCGTATTAGATTAAATTCATATTTTCTTCCATAGATTAAGCTTGCATATCTCCTTTCATAGAATAATCTTGCATTGTTATCATTTAGACTAATTTATTTTATTGCATTGTTATCATATAGAATAGATTTCATTTTGATGCATTGAATCTCTCATTTCATGGTGTACTTGCATAGGCACAACTAGGTCAATCTTAGGGCCTTCATCACACACCTTTGCACTTCATGACTAAGGAGCTATGAGTCGATATTTGAGGCCTCATTCTTGAGCAACCTTGAATGGAATGACCCATAGAAGTGTGACATATTTTTAGCACACATTTTTGGAAGCCACCATGGGGCAACCCACCTTTACATGCTGGTTTTTGTTGTTTTTGGAGCTAACCCCCTTGTGCAGATTTGCTTGGAGATGAAAACCCTAGATTTTCAAAGATTTGATCATATCTCCTAAACGGCTTGGAGTTTTGGGCTGATTTTTTTTTCAAGTTAGCGACATATCAAAGAAGCTTCAGTAAAAAATTCAAAATTTTCTGAGGTGTTTTGAATTTTTTATAATTTTTTCTTTATTTTTCATAAAACCTTAATTCTTGGCGCAAATCAACATATTTTTTAGAAATTTTTACATTTTCAGAAATATCTTTAAATTCTACAGGGGGTCCATTCTTTGTGTTTTAAATGTGGATGCAATATCATAGCTCATTTGGTCGATTTATGAAAACTAGTCTATTTTGGGAAAATGGCTCCCTAGGACACAAATGAAAAGATCTTTTTAAAATTCTGACATTTTTGGAAAGCTCTTTATTTTTTAATAGGGGTCTCTTTTCTAAATTTAGGGTTTGAGATCTGAACTCATGTCATATAGGTCCAATCTTGTTGACTAGGTCAAAAAATTAAAATTAAAAAAAGGGCATTTAATGATTAGCTTGCACTTATTTTTCACATGGTTTAATGCATGATGTGAGTTGTCATTTAGATTATTTGCTGGTTATTATTTCTCCTAACATTTTATTTTTAAATTCAACCCTAGGTTTTGCATAAGTTGAATATACATTACATATCTTGTTTACTTGTTTGCTTGTCTTACTTGTTGGAGAGTTCGTGGCTTACTTTCATAGAAAATCTCAACAAAAGAAACAATAAGGTAAAATCTACTAAGTGCGTTGCTTTGGAATTGAGGTATTTTATTGCAGCTCTATAATATTTAGATTTTGAAAATAAAAATGAACCTCTCATGTGTTTAGCTTGAGTGTTTCTTGCTTTCATAGATCACATTTCTAATTGGTGCTCTAAAAATGGACCTAGATTTTCTTTCTTGCATATATGTTTCACATAGTAATTAGGCCCTATGAACACTATTTATGGTGATCTTGAGAGAGTGGGCTTCATTCACTTGTCTTACATGTGAAGCTCTTCTTGATGATAGGTCCCCTTGTAGGTAGGGAAGGATTTGTCATTACTTCAAACTTGGTTTAGTCTTCAACTTTGATTGGTACTTTCTCTCTTGAGATTGGTGGTCATTGTTGTTGGTATATGAACCTTGGGTGAGGTGATTTCAAGTTAGTGGGCCAATTAATCTTTCTTACTATGTTTGGGTGAGGTGAAGAGGCTAGAAGATTATGCTCTTTTCCCTTTTGGGAGAATCAAAAACTTGAAAGCCTTGAATCCGAACCAAGTCCCCATGTGGTTCATATTGTGAGTCTTCCTTGTTAGAGAGGGTTAACCATAGTGTAAACTCCCTTTATTGGGTAAACCACATGGATGGAACCTCAAGCGGTAATAGCTATTTTTTCCATGGTAGCAACAATCGCTATATAAATGTCCTTATGGAAGAAATCTCCACAAGTGTAGTTTCTTGTGGGTTGTCAGATCTCCTCAGCAGCTCCTAATTGATTAAATTCTCAGACTGTGTCAAAACCTCAATGCACTGAGATTAGATTTCACCCACTTGAGATTGCAAAAGTTGCAGAGTCAAACCATTACTAAGAACCATAGTGCAACCAACTTTTTATTCTCTAGGACTATGTGCGTGATTGGAAAACATTTTGAAAACATACACAAGTAGAATTTTTAGGGAGTAGAAATGCTACGTCACTATTCTTGTTCATGCACAAGGTTTTTTTGCCCCTTGCTCATTGTTTGAAGACATTGATTGCTTGAACTCCTGATTGTTGTCTTGCGTGCTGGATTAATGATAAAACCTATTAATGCATCTAGTTGGTCAATTAAAATTAACAAATCTGAGTTCCCAAGTGATAAAAACTTCAATTGGTCTCCCCAAAGAGTGCTATGACATGTTGCTCAACATCCAAATGAACGTAAATGTTATCAAGTTGCACAAAATGACTCTTGGTCTTCTTTCTTCCACATCTCCCATGTCTTCCTAGTCTCCCATTTCCATCCTTTCTCTTCTTCCTCTTCTTCCTAAGCTCTTCAAGTATTCTTGTTTCTTTTCCTCTTATTATCTAGTCTACCTTCTTCTATTCATCTCTTCCATCACTCCCATGCTTGATTCCTCCTCTTCCAGAATCATAAATTTCAAATATCTTGTTATGGAACCTCTCTTGAGGATAGATGATCTCGAATTCATTGCTCAATTTGAAGAGTGGTGTTCCTCCAAAAATCGCATGGATGATAAATTTAGAAAAAAAAATAGAAAAGAAAGCGATGGAATCACATGCCTTTGCTAGGATAATACATATGATCTTATCACAACTTCTTTCTTCCAAACATCTTTCATCTTCTGAGTCTTCTCATTTGTCCTCATCATCTAAGTTTTCTTCCTCCACTAGGTCTTCACTTTCCTCTTCTCCGCGATCTCGTTCTTCTTCTACTTCTCCCAAGAGTAATAATCCTCTTTTCAATACATACCATAATGAGAAATGTGACAATCCTTGTGGTACCTCTTCCACAAAGAGTGACACGCCCACTTATGATGACCATGATGACTATTATGACTCTGATGATTATGATGACTATGATGATGGACAATATAGTGATACCTATGACACCTTTGTTCCTAAGAGCCCTCCTCATCGTGTGCTTGTTTATACTGGTAAAGGGTGTTCACATTGGATAGATTGTGATGGTGATCCATATGACTCCAATTTTGAAAGAGAATTTGATGAATTTTGTGAACAATACCTGGATGATACTGAGGAAGAGAAAACTTTCTGCGTTGGTTATAAACGTAGCTACTATAAGAGTCTCTCCTCTAAGAGTTCTCATGCTGAAAATAAAGATTACACTCTCGAGCAAGATCATGTTAATGATGAACCATTGTTTTGTGATGATTCCCTTCCATCCTATACTTCCTCCAATACCCATACATCTCCTAAAGTTTCCAAGATTTCCAAATCTTTCACAAATCCTTCGTCCAACAAAAGTCCTAATGCTTTTCATGTGGTTCCCTATAGTTATCCTCAAGGGATACCTCTTAAATAAACTCAAGCTAACCTTCACTTGGCTGCAAATACTTTCAATAATGCTAAACCTAAAGAGCAGCCCAAGTCTTTATATGCAATAATGCCTACTTCAGCTAATCCTTCCCCATCTCTTCCCAAGTCTCTCATGCAATTTCAACATGCTTCCTTGTCCTTAGAAGTGGCTCCATGTCAAGAGGACTCTAAAAATGATAAAGAAAAGAACATAAAGAAAGATCAAGATCAAGAAACCTCCATGTCATCCAATCCTTTTCATGATGTCTCTTATATGTTTCATGGTTCTTTTGATCCCTTACACCCTTTCTCATTCATTCCACCCTGTTTTAAGTGTTCTCCTAAGCAATATCAAGTTACTACTTACATCATTGAGCTTGTTGACAATCAAAATAACCTTACCCCACTTACGCTTTCCAAAGATGATACTTCCATTAAGGTTATTAAAAATGGTGTTGTTACTTCCAATATTAAGCCTATTAAAAATCAAGAGGAAAATTAAGCGATTATGCTATCCAAAAATCATTGTCAAGATCAAAGTCTTCCCTAATCTTGTTCTACCACTCCATGTTTGCTTCCACTTTCTACTCTTCCTAAGTCTTTTTAAGCTTTGAAAAATCCTATTAAAGAAGGTGCTCCTATTCAAGATGTTCACGATCCTATTGAAAATCCTAATGCTCACTCTAAAGATGCTGATGTCCTTGGTTGTCATATACACGCTGATGAACTTATTGATTATCCTTTTGTGTCTTCCACGTCCATCCTTGGACCTCCTCTACTAATACTAAGGGCTTCACATTTTCCTTCCATCTTGGGTCCTTATGTCCCTTCACTTTCCCCTCCTAACTCTCCTGATTTGTCATCCATCTTGGGTCCTTACATCCCTCCATCTCCTATCTTTCCTCAA
>MU223607.1:1578140-1623623 GCA_018584345.1 Thuja plicata
CAATCCTTCCATTCACTATCCTTCTACCTTATATCATTTTTCCTCATTTGTCTATTCCTCCTATCTTCCAACCTCACTCGCTTTGCATAAAACCTTATCCTCCATTTTTCTCTTTCATCTTCCTTTCTCTATCAACATCTTTGAGCATATCATTTTGAATCCTTGGCATATCATGGTTTATCCTTTCAAAGAGAATTATCTAAAAAACTTTCCTTCTTCCAAAAAATTGAAAAAACTATTAAAAAAAAATAGAGAAAAAAAATTAAAGAAATTTGTTTTCATCCTATGATGAAAACCACTCCCTTGTGGCACCTTGGATAGGTACCATGATGAAAACCTGGCAATCAGGCATCATGTGTAGTTCTTCTACATCTTTCATCCATTCTGTATTCTCTCTTTGATCTTGACAATGTTGATCTATACACGAACATTTGGGCTATCTTGTGAGCTATCTTACAATGATCTTAATTTCATTCATTTCATGTTTAGCCTTCATGTCTATCTTCCTCCATTCATTTTTGCCTATCGCTATCATTTTCCCCTTTGGTCTTGATCTAAAAAAAAAGAAAGAGTAAAACACAGTGCTATGAAGCCTCTTGTCATGTCTACTCCTTTAGACTGCATCCTTTCCTGCTCTTACATTATGCTTTTGTGACTTATCTTATGCTAGCCTTTCATTCTTGTCCAAATATGTTTTACATGATGTTTCTTTTTCCCTAGCTTGGGTACTCTTGAGGAGTTTGCCTTTGAGAATTTATTCCCTTCATTCTCCTTCATTCTCATGTCTTCCATCTCTTCCACCAGCTTGCTAATCCCTCCTGTCCTCCACCTTGCTAAAACATTAGGACTGCACGATGTGATCTTTCTTGGGAGTTTGATATCCATTCTGTCTAGGGGCATCCTGTGTACATAATTATTGATCCTGAAAAAATCTTTAAAAATGATATATTGTCAAAAAATTCTAAAAATCAGAAAATGTCCTGAAAAAATGATCATCTTAGTGAAAACCTAGCAATAGGCGCTTTGATGTATCTCCAAAAAAATCAAAAAAAATTCAAAAATTCAAAAAAATAGAAAAAGTACCTTGGTGAAAACCTGGAAACAGGCGCCTTGGTAACAAAAATTCAAAAAAATTATAAAAAGTCCTGAAAAAAAAGAATTAAAAAATTAAAAAATTAAAAAATTAAAAATTAAAAAATTGTAATAAAATTCAAGTGGTGAAAATCTAGAAACGAACGCTACTTGAGACCTTTGCACCCCTATTTCTTAGTGTGTGTCCTTGACACTTAACCTTTCTCCATCATGCCTTGTCCTTGTTTTCTTGGTTTGGAATTGGTCTTTGTCTTTGTCTAGTGGGCATAATTGTGTTAGCTTTGGTGTCTTGGATGCGTTAGTCTTTAGGATACCTCACAAATGGTGTTTTTCAACACCACTCCAAATGTATTTTTTAATACAACCCTTGACATCAAGTGTTTTTCAACACTTATCAGTTTGGTCTTACCTAGTTTTGTCATGTGGTCTTGCCTATTTGCAAGCATTCGATCCTTATCCTTGGAACTCAGTATCAGTTAACACACTTAAATTTTTAAATGCAACACTTAATGTTTGAGCTATGTCATGATGTTTTCTTTGTGTGCTGACTGTTATTGATTTTTGTTGAGTGTCCTTGTCTCATAAGTCTCTTTGTGATGCATAGCTAGAGGACTTGGGGCATGGGGCATGTTTTTATTTTCTTCCTGCTTTATGCTTCATTATTTTTGCACAACCATTCTACTGGTCATCCTGGACTCTATGCCTTGATGCGAGCATGGTTTTGCTATATTAAATTGGGTAAGCTAACATCATAGTCATCTTGACCTTTATGTCTTTGATGCTTATGTTAGAATCTTTCCACATTCTAATCCGATATAAATCATATTCATATCTTCATAGTTTCACTTGTGACTAGTGATGATTGTGTGATTTTTATATGTCCATTAATAATGGCCCAATGATGAAAATAAGTTCTTTAACATTCTCTAATGAATGATGAACACAAAGTCCTATGTTACAGTTTCTCTATTGCAAGTACACCTTTGCATTTTCATGTAGCTTGCATTGTTAGACCTCATGTTAGTTTGCATTTTTTAGGTTGCATTATGAGTTTACGAGGGTTTTCCTTCATCTTTCTTGTGGACTTTTAATAAACTATGATCACGTTTTGATCTTCATTTCCTTATCTTCTTTCATGATCTCAATCAAAATTTTGTATCTTAAACAGTTGATTGATTTTGGGGCATTCTCTTTCTTAAGGAAAATTCTCTTTCTTCTCTCCATTTATTTTCACCTCTTCCAAACTTCTATCTTCCATTCGCTTTCACCCCACTTCTTTTCTTCTAATTCAACCTTCGGGCATAATCTTTCGTGCTTGATGATCTACATTGGTTCTGTGATCCTGATATCTTTCATCTTACATCAAGAACCTTATCTTTAGTTTGATTTGATCAAATTTATCAATTTTCTATTTCTCCTCTATCTCATTTCGATTTCGATCACGAGGGGGTAGTACCTATCAAACTTCAATCCTTGATTCATCTTTGTCAATCCTATCAATCGCTCTGCTTGGGGCAACCTTGCTTGAGATTCTTATCTCGGACATGTCAATTATTTATTTACAACGGTGTTGACCTTGTCTTTTTTGCAATCAGATTATCTTTGTTCTGATGTCAATTACTTATTTACAATGGTATTGATGTCTATGTTGTTTTGTGATCCCAAATCGATCTCACTCTTCAACTGTATTCTTTGACTACATGTATTCCTAGAATGATCACACATTAGTCAAAGAGGGGCAAATGTATGCACCCTAAAATGGTCGGCTGGACTATGGGCCCCATTTATCATTTTATCAATTTATCAATTTCTTGAATCAATGGTTTGGAATATTTTCAATTCAAATCAATTTTCTTGATCAAATTGTAATTAATTCAATTATTTCAATATTCCTAAGGTTTGATAATTTTTATTTAATTAAAATATTTAACCTCCCTTTTAATTAAATAAAATTCATCTTATTTAATTAAATTAAATTTCTTCATTTTAATTAAATATAATTCATCTTATTTAATTAAATTAAATTCCTTCCATTTAATTAAATAAAATTCTTCTAATTTATTTAATTAAAAGAAAACCCCTCTGTTATGCCCTGCATCCCCATCCCTACATTTTGTGTGCAAAATGTTGGGTCCCCCTTTTTTCTTTCTTTTTGTTTGTTTTGCTTTGCTTGTGGTTCTTGCCTTTTCTCCTTTTGTTTTCTTTCTCCGGGGTTTTCTTCCCCACTGTCGTGTTTTGTTTGGTTGGTTTTCTTTTTCTGGGACTCCAATCTCGGAGGTTGTTCTTTGTTGGGAGCCAGATTCTAGACTCTGGGATTCTTCGCCACGATGTTCTTAAGGTGATCATCGCGGGGAATCCCTAGGCCCGGGGTCCGGAGGTTTGCTTGTCCAGAGATTGCTGGAAGAAGGTGGATCGCCTTTTTACCATGAGTATAAATAGAAGTTATCTATCACTTTCACATTTACCGTGATTAAAACACTCAAGCACTCAGAGCGATTTGCAAAAAATTAACGACAATCAGTGCTAAACACTTCCATCCTTTTCAGGCGATTGTGAGTGCTTCATGGTGGCGGGTTGTGATCGTTTGACAGCTGTAGCTGTTGCAGAGCTCCCGTGGTAACTTCCTCCTTTCCTCCACCTTTCGGCATTCTCAAGTTGGTGTTTCTGTTCCCACCCATTTTCTTTTCATTTGTCTTGTGTTTCTTCCGTCATATTTTCGTTTGTTGTCCTTCGGTTCTGTTTGTTTTCTTTTTCAGTTTTGCCGCCCGTTGGTGGGTCAGCTCTGCTAGAGGGTTTTCTGCCCTCTACGCTGAAGTGGTTGGTTTGTAGATTATGTAGAAAGCTGTGTATACTCTGTGTCTTGCCTGGTTTCCTGTGGATGTCATTCCGCGGTCTATATATGTGTATATTTGTTGTACATACTTTTTTTCCCCATGTATATGTCTCTCGACTCACCATGTATATTTCATGTATATCCTTCCAGGTAGCTTAGTAAGGTGGTCAAGTTGCCTGTGTCGCTGGTTTTTTGCTCGTAGATTCGTTTCAGGGCAGAAAACCACCTATTTGAAACTCGGTTCTCAGCTAGTTTCAAACAGGCAGTTTTCTCTCTCCTCCGTAAAACCAGCCAGACCCTCATTTATGTCTCATGCGTGTAATTAATTTCATCCAAGTGGCCTTCACTTTTTGCACGTTCAGACAATTGGCTCCGCCGTCATCGCCATAACTCTTATTTAATACCTATGCATGTGGCGCACACATGGGCTTAATGGTTTGCCTTTTTACACACCCTCACCAACGATTACTTCTCTGGGCTCCAGGTCTCTTGCCATCACCCATCCTGTGTCTTTACCAAGTGTGATAAGATCCCCAGACCCGGATATTCAATCAAATTCTTAAGTTTATGTAATGCGTGTACTTTTCAAGATTTTTGTAAATGAAACTAACTTTTCAGGAGAAGCAGGCATCACGGTGGTAAGATCTCCAGACCCTAGAGTATTTATTTGTTAATACGTTCTGACAGTCACTTTGCCTTACAAGTTTCTGGAGTACGCTTCCCAAACATGTCTGAAGCATCCGCATCCTCTCCACCCGGAAGTCCAGAACTACCTTCCGCGACGGCTACCAGGGTGGCGGTAAAATCCAAAATGGAAAAGGCCCTAGAGAAAATGCCCCTAACCATGAAGTTCATGCAAGACAGTGTTATTATGGGCTCAAAGATTGAGTCCAAAGTTAAGCTTACTACCGACACCAGCGTCGGGACATGGCCGAAAATGCAGGCCTTAGTGAAAATCATGTACATCCAGCAACAGGCTGGAGATCAGCTGGCAATCAATGTCGGGGATTCTGGGATCCTTAAGGCGGCTTGTTTCCCATGCTCTATACAATCTCTGAAGCTTATCCTAACACTGGCCGCCAATTACAACTCTTCTGTTCGGGCTGTTATGCTCGCAGCTGCAGAACCAACTGGATACCCTACTCCTCTGGTATCCTTCGACCCTGACACATTCCAGGTGGGTCTGGGGATCCCTCAATTTTCCAAGCCTTCTGTGGTTACAAGGTCAGATGCCTTAGCCCAATTCACACAGTTAAAGGATGCCACCCGGGTATACATGAACACCCATTGGCTCAAGGTTCCAAAGAGGGATCCCAAAAGAATGAAGATAGAGATTCCCAGGTCTGAGTTTGAAAAGAGCATTCAGATGGGAATGATAGTGTTGGCCCAGGTCTTTGGGTAGCCCTCTACCCAAGAATTCACAAAATGGATGTATTACTTCCTCCTTGGCATCTCCACCAAAGGAGGATACTTCGACTGGGCAGCCATAATTTCTAACCATGTCGACTCCCAGTTCCTTCAACTGGCTAGGAAGAAGAAATTTTACATGAATTCCTATGTTTTTTGGGCCCTAGTGCAGTAGAGGCCCCACGCCCATGGGCTAATTATAGACGGCATGCTAAGGATTGGCCCGGGACAAAAGGCACCATGGGACCATTTCCTGCAGGTTCAATGGGAGGCCAGCTTCCCCAATTTTTATCGGGTAAATGATGCTTTCGTTTACTATCACCTGCTCACACCCACCCGGGATGTAGGATACCGCCTATCCTCAAAGGTGATGCATTTGGTCCAGAGTTATGGACATTACTACATCCAATTCTAACAGCACACTTACATTAGGGTCACCAGCTTCTCCGAGAAACCCTACTTGTTGCACAAACATTGTGGGGACAAGATCATGCTCTTGGAATAATACAGGCAGATAATGGAGGTGCATGCACTCTTTGCCTTGAAAAAGATACCCAATATTCTTTTTCCAATCATTTGTGGGAACTACTCATACAGCTTGGTCGTCGCAAAAGAGGCGGATAACAAATTAAAAAGTTACAACTTGGAGGAATTTTAATTGGCACAGAAAAATTTCGATCCGCACAGTAAGATTGTGGCAGCACTTCCTCGGGCTTCAGAGCCCCATCACATCCATATGGAGGATTTCTAGGTAGATTGCCAAGACGATGTGGAGGTGCGAAGCTGGCACTACATCAGGATGACAGCAGACATGATGCAAAGGTTGAAGCTCTGGAGGTTCCCGGAGGACTTCTCAGACGCCGCCCCCACTATCGATCCCCAGTACAAGGTAAAGGGGATCGATACAATGACCCTTCCACCGGTAAATTGGGATGCCCAGAAAGGGCCTACAATTAAGGAATTCACTCGAGAGGTGGTCGAGCGAAGTCATACCTACTTCAAGAAGGTGTTCCCCGGAAGTACCCTTAGAGCAGCCCAGCCAGCACCAAAATTGACTCCGGGGGCCAAGACTTCTTCGCAGAGAGTTGATAAAGGAAAAGAGATAGACACGACCCCTCCTGTGCAAGAGGTCCCCATAAAAGAACAGATAAAATAGTCAGCGGCAGCCTCCCAACAAATGAGGGAGCAATTAATCACACGGCTGGCCACTCCAGTACTAATGGTCAAGCCAATTTGTCCCTCTTCCTCCCCGTCGCTGGCAGCCTTAATGGTGAAGACAACGGGGGTGGATCCCACAAAAGCAACAACAATAAGGGATGCAGGGCCACCTTTGGTTACCCAAAGAAAGAAGAGGCTTAACCAAAAGCCTAAGGTAGAGTCAGGGGTGGGTACGTCCCAGCCCCAACAAGTAGAGATCCTCTCTTCCAATTCCCCGAAGCTGAAAAAGGAAACAGAGCCTACCAAAGTCCTGGCCAGTCCCCCCTTGCAGGAGGAATTTGATGATGTCTTTGCAACCGACGAGTTTGGGAACCTGCAGGGGGACACCAGACAAGTAGAGGCAGAAGTCCCAGAGATAGAGCAAGAAGCTGCGAAACAAGAGCCTGCGCAAGAGTAGAAAAAATAGATAGAGGAAAGGGAGCCGGAGCCAGAGATTTCCTCCGAGGCTCCAGAGACGCAGGATTCGGGGGTGGACCAAAAAAGGCAGAATGAGAAAATGACATCGGCTAGGGAAACTAGACCTTCAGAAATAACTGTAACCCCAGCCGCCACATTCCAAGCGCCACTCCTAGGAATGACCTTTGGGCAGGTAATTACCGTGGCCCAAACTTTGAATCTCGGCCCAGTACCTCCCCTACTGCCAAAGGATGTGCCGACAGAAGAAGAAGCCCCGACGGTAGAGGCCGAACAATAGGAAGAACAGCATGAAGAGAAAATCCCCAAGGAAGCCGATAAAAGTCCAAATAGAGTAATCGACACAGAGGACAAGGTTGAGGAGATGGATGTTGCTGAGGAAAATGTTACTAATAAAGAAGAAGACACGGGGAAAGGGATGGATGAGGTCCCCACCATTAAGGAGGAGCAGCCACAGGACACCATGGAAGAACCAAGAGAACAGACTCTGGTAGATAGGCCACCCCTACCGCCTCAATGGTTAGTAGAGAGAAGAAAAATAAAAGCTCCATCCACTCCTGAAACTCCTCTCTCCCTGGCCAAAATGATGGCTCAGGTCTAGGCCCCACCAAAGGCCAAGAAATCCCAGACGGTTCATGCTCTTCAAACTGGGCCAGGCGGAGAAACAGTTGCCGTTGTGGCAACACCTCCCCTAAATGCCGATGAAGCAACTGTGGAGCCCAGAGATTACAGCGTTGCAGAGGTATCGCTGGGAAAAAAGGGGAAAATATTGCGAGGTAGATTTGCTAAAGGAGGCAGCTAGGGTAGTGGAGGCCCATTATGAAAAAGAGGCCCAAAGGCTCAAGATAGAAAAGGTGAAAATTGCAAACCTTATGGGGTTGCTTACCAAGCTAGCTTGACCTATCAACGCCACTCCTCTGGAGGCTTCCACCTCTGAAGATTTACCACAGAGTGACATAGACTCCCTGCGAACAATGAAGAAGGCCCAGGCAGTCGACGAGTGGGTCGCCCTACAAATAGGAAACATGCAGCGTTTTCTGGTATCCACCCTCCTTGACTTATATACGGCCCGACATGTTCTACACCAGGCAGAAACTCTTATTAACCTGTGGGAGGGTGATATCGAAAATTATCAAGCATGGAAGACAGAGCTTGAAGAGCTCCTTGGCCTGGGAGAGGAAATGATTTCTGAATCCGAAATTCTAGGGGATGAATCATTTGATTTTGTGAGGACCCAACACTCCAGACTTGACCTCACATTGGAGGTAACCAAGCAACTGGTAGGGACTCTATAAGATAAAGTCAATACAGTAAAATATTCTTTCAATTTATACAAGTCTTTTGTAGCAAAGACTTTCGGGGCTGACCCCCTCAATACAGATACATGCACGCCAGAGGATTCAGTTTTGGGGAGTTTTGATGAAATGATAAAGTCCCGATATCAAGGGGATAGATGTTGCCCAAATGATGAGATTAACTTGTATGGTACTTAGTTGTCATGATGCGGCAAAAATGGCCGATGAGTTTAAGGAGAATGTTCCGGACCTGGGGGAACAAATTGAAGTGGCTAAGTACCGAAGGGCCAGCCTGAAAGATATAGATGAAGATGGCATCTCCCGCCTCCTCCAAGCTTTCAATGATAATAAACAACCTTGAGCTTTCTCCGGAGGCCAGAGAAAACTCAAACATTCAGTATTCTTTATTCTTTTGGGAATGTAAGTTCCTGGATCCCGGAGTCTCAGATCCCAAATTTTGTATTCTTTCAAGTTATCCGTGTCCTAGTCCCCGAGGCCGACCGGTCACTTTCAAGAGTGGTTAATAAAGGCTGTCAGAAGGTGGTTGGCTACATCAAGGGGGTGTCGACTCTACAGTTGGTTTTCTGACAGGATGGTCTTCTCGAGGCATCGTTCAGAGGTACATCTAGTACATTGGAGACAAGGCGCTGCATTTCCCATTTATGAGGCATGTAGCCTCGATCCCCGGGGAACCTAATTTCTTTCTTCTCCTTCCTAGCTCCCTTCTCAAGGACAATTCTTCCACTGTATATTCTTGTCTCATTCTTCTGATAGGACAGGCCTATTCCATCTCAAGGTCTTTTGTAGGGTGGCGCAGGTAGTACCGGCCCCCAGATATTGTATTTTATTAAAGCATGATGTAGAATAGGGTTAGGGTTAGAAGAGAATTGTATAAATAGCCAGACCGGCCCATTTTCAAGGGTCGGAAAAATTGATGATTTTGCTATCCACATTAATAAAAAGGCGATTTCTCAATTTAGTTGCAGAGCTCAATGCTCCATTGTCCCATTTTCAGTAGTTAGATGCTCCCCTGGAGCCACCATTGTATTACGCACCAGTGCTTGCTAGAAGAGACATTTATGAAGAAGGGAGAATTCTTTACAATGATGTTGTTGGCATTCATGCTTCTGAGTTAATGGTATTTTATGTTTCATGTTCTTCATGTCTTCTGCTCTGATATGTCATAGATTAACGACCTCTTTTCTCTCGCTACTGATAAAATACTAGCTGATGGTTGTGTATTTCTTTGGTATTTAGTGTAGTATATCAGAGTATTATCGATGTCTTGAATGTTTAAACATAACTGTAGTTAGATGAACTATTTCTAACCCTGCAGGATCCTTTTATATTTTATTTGATAAGTGTAAAATACTAGGAAAAACCTTACCTTATTGAATCTCCAAAGAGACGAGTTGAAGAAACTAGCTATCCCCCTTGAAAATAGTCACTTCTCCCAACCGAGCCCCGCACCGTCGTGACCCGACACCTAGGTGCTTGAAGGCCCGGGGAATCTAACTTCCTCGGATAACCTTTGCAGGTAGATTTGGCCGGTACCTCCGGTACCCAGTGACAACTTATGACTATTGGCAGACACGGTCAGCAAAACCCCATCAACAAAAACTGGCGCTAGAAGGAGGGCATGAACTCATCCCCCTCCTGAGATTCTAATTTTACACCTCCTGAGGGTTCCCCAAGTTATAGTTTTAGGATTCAAGCCTTCAGCGGGATTGGGTCTTTCTCCCCAACAAAATTTGAAAGAATCCTTACGTCTGCCCTGAATCTTGGAAGGTTTGTCAAACTCGAGCCTCCTACTCGAAAGAAATGGACCCCGAAAGTCATACCAGCCACTATTGTCTGGGGGTCTAGCCTACCTCAGAATACCCAATCTTCTCAGGAAATCCCGGGAACCAATGCCCAAACTACCCAAAATCTAGTTCCCCCAATGGCCGCGTATTTTAGAAACACTAGGTCCCCAATAGGAACTTTTCCAGGCACAATCAATGACTTACCCTCCCACCCAGAGAAGATCTGCCCATGATATGAGCACTTAGGCTCATGGACCGCGGAAGAGCATTTATAGGCATATAAGGATGCCATGAACCGACACTAGATCCAGCATGAAGATGTTGTGTCCCTTATCTTTAGGACAAGGTGAGTTTAACTGGTACCTTAACCTTCTTGCCAACTCCATAAACAGTTGGCAGGACATGGAAGACACCTTCCTGGCTGCCTTTCGTGTACATGTGGACCCAGCTTGGTCCCATAGCTAGTTCATCTCCATCAAGAAGGAGCCCAATGAACCTCTTGCAGCATTCAACCATCGGTTCCAGCGTACCTTGAAGTGGTGCATGGGCCCTTTTATTCCATCCCCAGAAGTAACCATACAGACCTACCTTAACGCGATGGACCCCTTCGTCGCCACTCTCCTTTGGAGAACAACCGCCGCGGGCGATCGACACACTTTGAAAAAAGTTTACAACCTAGCTTTAGAACTATCCTGTGGTCTCAACGAATACCCGGGCGGGATTGGGAAGAGTACGCCCTTCAACATGATCCCCGGCGGAATAGCGTACACCAGCAGATATAACCCCAATCTAGCAATGGGTGCCCCTTCGATGGCAATGAATCCCCCACCACCCCTGATAGACCAGCAGGCCCAGTACGTTTATCCAACACAGACCCATGCGGTACCAGGCCTGGGAACTTTCCCTTGGAATCAGCCATAGCAGGCACAACAGTCTTAGGCACAATCGTTCGGAGTGCCCTTCTTTCAGTCATCCGCGACTGGAGGATTGCTTCCCTCAACTCCAGCTAATACTGTTGCCTTCCCGGGAAACCAACAACAACAACTGTCACATTGTGACACCAAGACTCAGTTGACCACCGAGGTTGAATCCCTCCGGCGAATGTTGTCTACCTTGACCGTGTACATGGGTCAACTGAAGGCGGGGTCCTACACGCCCCAGAATTCAAATTCCCAGAGGGGAAACATTTTCTCCAGCCAAAGAAACAACAATGTCGGAAGAAACTTCAACAACGGGCCTAGGCCCAATCAACAGCAATGGAATAATAACATGAACACCAGAGGCCCACCTCCGAACCAAAATGGTGCTGGACCATCACATTTCACACTAGTCGTAGACTTCCAGCCCATGACTAATTGGTGTAGATTGCATGACACAGGTTCACACAACGAGGTAAACTATGCCACGTTGGAAAAGGTCATCATGATCTCCCAGCTAGACAAACAGCAGTCGCATGATGCCACCCCTCCAGATGCTCCTGTTCAAGAGCCAACCCATAGTGCCTTCACATGTGACACCATCTTCTTTGGAACTTCCAGGGAGGATGAAGATGAATCCGAATTGCAGGGCTTCTTTGATGAATCTATCCCGCCCTTCGAGGCCAATGCCTTTACCAACCCACAGACTCCATATAATACTCAAAGTCAGGTCGATAAAGGACCAGCTTACATGCCCACGCTTGCTACCAAAGACACCCCTCCTCCCCAAAATAACACAATTGACCGACCCACTCCTCCAAAGGGTCCCAGCTCTAGCCAAGCAAAAGACCTAGCCGAGGGAAATCACCAGTTCCTGAGAGGAAGATTCGATATTACAAAGGCGTTAGAACAGACCACCACATCCATGACCTTCATGGAGGTTTTATTGAATTGTCCTGAACAGAAGAAGTCTCTTCTGAAGCTCTTGGGGAACCTGAAAGTCGTAAGTCGCCTGCCCAAGACTGACTCATTCGAAGATGCTAATGCGGCCATCTTCTGGGGGAACAATGAAGATCCTCCCTTCCTACTAGGCCTAAATATCCAAGGCAAAAATATACATAATTGCTTAGTAGATTTCTGGAGCTTCAGGTAACATCATGCCCTTGTCCATTTGCCAGAAGCTCGAATTCCATCCCACCCCATGTAATGGTGCAGTGATCCAGCTAGATAAGACTGCCGTAAAAATAGTGGGAGAATTGAAGAACGTCCGGATACAGCTTATCCAGGACCCCAGGATAGCCAGCATAATTGACATCCAAGTGGTGGATATCCCAGAGACTTACAGGATGTTATTAAGTCAGAATTGGTCTAAGTCCTTGAATGGATACTTTTTGACCGACTTCACCCATTTATGGCTTCCCTGGGAAGGAGAATCAAATAAGATCTGGGTCGAAAGCGAGCCCCAGATGAAACAGGCCCTTACCGAGGTTGGGAGGGTCAATGAGGTCTTCTTCTCTGAGACTTCCCTGGGGGTGTACCGACCCTTTGAAATCTTAACATTCGATTTCATCCCCAGAGAGGATCCCGCGGTGCTACAGAGAGCACAGGACCTAGAAGAAAAGATGAGAGTTGAGATTGATTCTCAAGGTACCACAGCGACCCTTGCTACACTCCTATCTGGCACTTGGTACCGAGTACACTATCAGAAACATTCAGAGCTTGAGTGTGGGCCCTGTCTTTCAGTCACTAACTGACACATCGATACCTTCCAAAATAAAGAACATATAGCTGATTCCCCGGACCCAGTGTTCCTACAGGATGTGCTCCTCTGGTGCCATATCCCCGGGAATCCCAAATCCAAACACCTTCGGAGGTAAACTCTACCTCCACACTAGTAGTTTAGGAGGGAACCCCTAAGTCTCCCAACAATGATCCAAAGGCCACTCTCCCTCCCTAGCCCCAGATTACGAACAATGACTTATGGACCCTCAAGTTTGATGGGTCCCGATCCAAACAAGGTTGCGGGGCTAGGGTGGAACTAATCAACCCGCGACGGAAATCCTTTCTTGCGTCCTACAGAATGCAGTTCAACTTTACAAACAATGTTATAGAGTACGAGGCTTTGGTCATTGGACTCTTATTTGTGTTAAGGAAAGGTGTCACCCACCTCCGGGCCCTGGGTGATTCAGAGTTGATTGTCAAACAAGTCTAGAGTTAATACACATACCACGACAAAAGGTTGGCCGCATATCACAATCAGGTTTGGAGTCTTATTGAGGATTTTGATGCCTTTGGCATTGACCTCATTCCCCGATGACAGAACTATGTCCTGGATGCCCTCGCCATTTCTGCCAGCACACTTGAGCCAATGGCCGGCTCACGACTCTGGAGATTTTTAGTTGAGATGGTCCCTACCCCGTCCATTCCAGATAATGTCACCCACTTTCAGGTTTTTGAAGACGATTAGCATATCCTGGCCTTCATGGCGAATGTTGGCGTCTTTGAAAACCAGATAGTGGAATAACGAGACCATGACGATACTGGGCAGGGTGGCGAAGATGATGGGATCATGGACCTACCTACTAACACCATCTCGAAGGGGATGGTTGCACTAGAATGAATCTTCGACTTTGACCCTCGGGCCCGGGAGAAGGTGTCATCTTCCTCCGATGGAGGAAAGTTTGAAAATTTTAACATCGGCCAGCCTGGTGAAGAAAAGATGATTCACATTGGTACCTCCTGTTCCCTTGAGGAGAAGGAGAAGATTCTCACGGCTCTCCGAGAATACATCAACGCAATTGCATGGAGTTATGAAGACCTGAAAACATATGACACATCCATCATGACTCACACTATTCCCCTGAAACCTGATGCTAAGCCCTTTCGGCAAAAACAACAACCAGTCAACCCCCTAATTGAGCCCCTGATTCGTCAAGAGGTAGAAAAACTACTATCAGCCTGGATAATCTTCCCAATCCAGCACACTACATAGGTCACTAATCTAGTCCCTGTGAGAAAGAAGAATGGTGAGATCCGCCTTTGCGTGGATTTCTGAAACTTGAACAAGGCCTCCAAGAAAGATAATCATCCTCTCCCTTCGTTGGATGAGGTGTTACAGATAGTGAATGGATCCCAGATGATGTCATTCTTGGATGAGTACTCTGGATATAACCAGGTCATGGTTAAGTATGAAGACAGAGAGAAAATAACGTTTACCACCAAGTGGGGAACGTTTGCATACAAGAGGATGCCCTTTGGTCTGATTAATGTAGAGGCTACATTTCAAAAGGCCATGGACATCGTGTTCGAGGGCCTTGTGAATCGGTGCATAATCATCTACATGGATGACTTGACCATCTTTTCCCGGGACAGGCATGACCATTCTGCCCATCTCGCTCAGATCTGCGAGAGATGTCGCCGGTATGGAATATCCCTCAACCCCAAGAAGTGCATATTTGGGGTCACCAAGGGGAATTTGCTCAGGCATATCATCTTTGAGAAGGGCATATCCATAGACCCTGAGAGAGTTGAAGCATTGCTAAACTTACAAATGCTTGGCAGCAAGAAAGAGATGCGATCCTTCTTCAGAAAGATTAACTTCGTCCGGCGGTTCATCACCGAATTTGCAGAAATAGTCAAACCGCTCAATGAGATGATGAAGAAGGATACCAAGATCGAGTGGAGTCCTGAAGCAAAGTGGGCGTTCGCCCAGATCAAACAGACAATAATGGAAGCACCTGTCCTGGCTAGTCCAGACTATTCCCTTCCATTTTACATTTACTCCTTTGCTTCGCCGCATTCTGCCACGACAATGTTGACTCAAAATGTTGAAGGGGAAGAACGACCAATAGCTTTCATGAGCTCCCCCTTCAAGAATGCCGAAGTCCGATATTCATCACTAGAAAAATAGGCCTTTTCTCTAGTTCGCGCCATGAAGAAATTTTGGCATTATATTCTCTAGAGTAAGGTACATGCTATCATTCTGGACCAGGCCGTCAAGTCTCTGCTGATGCAGAGTGAATTGGGTGAGAGACTGGGGAAATGGATGGCCATCCTCCAGGAATATGACTTAGAAATGCAGCCCATGAAGATAGTCCAGGGCCAGGGACTAAGTCGAGCGATGGCAGAAGAGACTCCCCGCATAGAATGTCAAGCCTACACAGTGGAGTCCATTACCCGAGACCCGTGGTATACCGATTTGGTATATTTGCTACTAAATAATAAATGCCCGAAGGGATTACCTCCCCATAAACACCGCACCCTACAAATGAAAAGCGCCCACTTCATGATCAAAAACTCCGCGCTCTATCACAAAAACTACGAAGGAGTGTACCTCTGGTGCATCGACAGAGACCAAGCTGTAAAGGTGATTGATGAATTTCATAGGTAGTTTGGAACCGGGCATGGCTCAGCCGATGCCACTGCCCATCAGATCCTTTGGGCTAGATACTATTGGCCCTATATATTCAAAGATGTTTACACTCATGTTAGGAAATGCCACACTTGCCAAACTACGGCGCATCGTGAGCGTAACCCAGCTATGCCTTTACAACCAGTCTACGAGGCTAGGCCCTTTGCCCAGTGGGCATTTGACTTTATTGGGGAAATCAACCCCAAATCGTCTGCCAATCACTGATACATTCTCACTGCTACTGATTACTGCACTCGGTGGTCCAAGGCTATACCATGCAAGAACAACACGACAGACGTAGTTATCAAATTCCTAGAAGAAAACATCGTCACAAGGTTTGGAATTCCCTTTGCTTTGGTATGTGACAATGGTCCAACATTTTCTTCGGCACAGTTACTCGAATGGACCTACAACCGAAGGATCACTTTGAAATTTTTTAGCAACTATTATCCCCAGGGGAACAGTGTTGCTGAATCAACGAATAAAAATCTGCTTGAAGTGATCAAACACCTGCTAGAACAGAATCCCCGGGACTGGCATCAAAAGTTGAAATTCCCCCTCTGGGCAGATCGCATTTGTGTCAAGGCCGCCCTAGGAACATCCTCGTTCCATCTAGTTTATGGCCAGAACCCTGTATTCCCGGTTAACTTACAGATCCCAGTTTTACAGTTTATGCAGGAATTCAGCAACAGGGACGACATCGTGGAGGTTCAGCTCTTAAATTTGGTGTGAATGGAAGAACAGCGAGACGCAACCCTTCAACATTTTGCGCGTCATCAAGCAGTGGTAAAATGATGGTTTGATAGAAGATCCCAATACAAGGCTTTTCAAATTTTGGATCTGGTCCTGTTGTGGGACAAGGCCCGGGAGAAGAAAGGAAAGCATGCCAAGTTCCAACGGCTCTGGCTCAGACTATACCTAATCTGCGGGGCAAATACTTACTGCCTTAACACCCTGACTGGTGAACCTGTCTCATTGCCCGTTAATGGACAGTTTCTCAAACACTACTTCAAATAGGGTAAGTTTGTCCAAAGTTGTATTTTATGTAAAGCCTTCCGCTTGTAAATATTTCTTCCAGGTGCCTCGCTGCGAGGTACCGTCTTGTAAATAGCCTTGTCGGCTACCCTCCAGGGCAGTCCTCTTTTGGTGTTTTTGTTTTCATTTTCGGTTTTCTTCTGGGGTCCCAGCGTTTTGTTCTGTCTTGTAGGAATTGGAATGCCTCGCATAAAATTTGGCCTCTGGTACGATGTCTGTGACATGGTGAACTTTAGAATCTATCTTTAGCATAGTAGAATCGGCCCAATCTCCGAGGTTGTTTCACAGGATGTGGCACATTTTAAGCAATCTCCATCGGGTATTATCTCTGAGAGTCTGGCAATCAGTGAACACAAGTAATATAAGGAACACGTAATCAAACACGCCGAGGGTAGATCGCTTACACTGGTTGGTTGACCCAGGTCTAAAACTTTAAAGAATTATTTCCAAGTCTGAAGTTTTATCCCCTCTTCGAACATCTAAGTATAGGTGGACAGGTGAAAGAAGTATCGCCATTGGAAATAGCTAAGCTTAAGTTTAATGGTGAAAGAAGTACCACCTTTCCACCTAGAAATAAACAAAATAATAAGAAAAGGAAAGTGGGACAAAACTCCGGTCTCTGGGAGAGACGAGCAAATTGATGACTGGTTCGATGTAATTAGTGCCTCTTCTCTACTCCTCCCAAAGGTCATCGGCTTGATTTCCTCCCAAAGCACACACGACACCACTGATGAAGGGCTACGGACTGGATCCCATATGGTTAGATTCTCTCAGATATGTTTCTCTTTGCCTGTCAGATGCCTCAAAAAGTTGCTTGTTCCAGTTTTGCTAACCAAAGATTCTGTAGTTCTCAAATGTACTAAGGCATTTGTCCCAAATAGTTTCCATTTGTTATGCCTTGCATCCCCGTCCCTACATTTTGTGTGCAAAATGTTGGGTCCCCCTTTTTTCTTTCTTTTTGTTTATTTTTCTTTGCTTGCGGTTCTTGCCTTTTCTCCTTTTGTTTTCTTTCTCTGGGGTTTTCTTCCCCGCTGTCATGTTTTATTTGGTTGGTTTTCCTTCTCCGGGACTCCGGTCCTGGAGGTTGTTCTTTGTTGGGAGCCAGATTCTGGACTCTGGGATTCTTCGCCACGATGTTCTTAAGGTGATCATTGCGGGGAATCCCCGGGCCCGGGGTCCGGAGCTTTGCTTGTCCGGAGATTGCCAGAAGAAGGTGGATCGCCTTTTTACCACGGGTATAAATAGAATTAATCTATCACTTTCACATTTACCGCGATTAAAACACTCAAACACTCAAGCACTCAGAGTAATTACAGAGCGATTTGCAGAAAATTAATGACAATCAGTGCTAAACACTTCCATCCTTTTTAGGCGATTGTGAGTGCTTCGTGGTAGCAGGTTGTGATCGTTTGATAGTTGTAGCTATTGTAGAGCTCCCGTGGTAACTTCCTCCTTTCCTCCACCTTTTGGCATTCTCAGGTTGGTGTTTCTCTTCCTGCCCATTTTCTTTTCGTTTGTCTCGTGTTTCTTCCGTCTTATTTTTGTTTGTTGTCCTTCGGTTCTGTTTGTTTTCTTTTTCAGTTTTGCCGCCCGTTGGTGGGTCGGATCTGCCAAAGGGTTGTCTGCCCTCTATGTAAAATTGGTTGGTTTGTAGATTATGTAGAAAGCTGTGTATACTCTGTGCCTTGCCTGTTTTCCTACAGATGTCATTCCATGGTGTATATATGTGTACATTTGTGTATATTTATTATATATCCTTCCATTCCCCATGCATATGTCTCTCGACTCATTATGTATATTTCATGTATATCCTTCTGGGTAGCTTAGCAAGGTGGTCGAGTTGCCTGTGTCATTGGTTTTCTGCTCGTAGATTCGTTTCAGGGCAGAAAACCACCTGTTTGAAACTCGACTCTCGACTGGTTTCAAACAGGCTATTTTCTCTCTCCTTTGTAAAACCAGCCAGACCCTCATTTATGTCTCATGCGCACAATTAATTTCATCCAAGTGGCCTTCACTTTTTGCGCGTTCAGACAGTTGGCTCTGTCGTCATCGTCATAACTCCTATTTAATACCTATGCACGTAGCGCCCATGTGGGCTTGATGGTTTGCCTTTTTACACACCCTCACCAACTGTTACTTCTTTGGGCTCCGGGTCTCCTGCCATCACCCATCCCGTGTCTTTACCAAGTGTGATAAGATCCCCGGACCTGGATATTCAATAAAATTCTTAATTTTATGTAATGCGTGTACTTTTAAGGATTTTTATGAATGAAACTAACTTTTCAGGAGAAGCAGGCATCACGATGGTAAGATCTCCGGACCCCAGAGTATTTATTTGTTAATACATTTTGACGGTCGCTTTGCCTTGCAGGTTTCTGGAGTACACTTCCCAAACATGTCTGATGCATCCACATACTCTCCACCTGGAAGTCCAAAAATACCTTCCGCGACGGCTACCAGGGCAGCGGTAAAATCCAAAATGGAAAAGGCCCTAGAGAAAATGCCCCTAACCATGAAGTTCGTGCAAGACAGTGTTATTATGGGCTCAAAGATCGAGTCCAAAGTTAAGCTTATTACCGACACCAGCGTCAGGACATGGCCGGAAATGCAGGCCTTAGTGAAAATCATGTACATCCAGCGACAGGCTGGAGATCAGCTGGCAATCAATGTCGGGGATTTTAGGATCCTTAAGGTGGCTTGTTTCCCGTGCTTTGTACAATCTCTGGAGATTATCCTAACGTTGGCCGCCAATTACAACTCTTCTATTCAGGCTGTTATGCTCGCAGCCGCATAACCAACCAGATACCCTACTCCTCTAGTATCCCTCGACCCTGACACATTCCAGGCGGGTCTGGGGATCCCTCAATTCACCAAGGTTTCTATGGTTACAAGGTCAGATGCCTTGGCCCAATTCACACAGTTGGAGGATGTCGCCCGAGTATACATGAACACCCATTGGCTCAAGGTTCCAAAGAGGGACCCCAAGAGAATGAAGATAGAGATTCTCAGGTCTGAGTTCAAAGAGAGCATTCAGATGGGAATGATAGCGTTGGCCCAGGTCTTTAGGTAGCCCTCTACCCAAGAATTTGCAAAATGGATGTATTACTTCCTCCTCGGCATCTCCACCAAAGGAGGATACTTCGACTGGGCAGCCATAATTTCTAACCATGTGGACTCCCAGTTCCTTCAACTGGCTAGGAAGAAGAAATTTTACATGAATTCCTATGTTTTCTGGGCCCTGGCGCAGCAGAGGCCCCACGCCCATGGGCTACTTACAGACGGCATGCTCGGGATTGGCCTAGGACAAAAGGCACCATGGGACCATTTCCCGTAGTTTCAATGGGAGGCCAGCTTCCCAAGTTTTTGTCGGGTAAACGATGCGTTCGTTTACTATCACCTGCTCACACCCACCCGGGACGCAGGATACCGCCTATCCTCAGAGGTGATGCATTTGGTCCAGAGTTATGAACATTACTACATCCAATTCCAACAACACACTTACATTAGGGTCACCGAATTCTCTGAGAAACCCTACTTGTTGCCCAAACACTGTAGGGACAAGATCATGCTCTTGGAATACTGCAGGCAGATAATGGAGGTGCATGCACTCTTTGCCTTGAAGAAGATACCCAATGTTCCATTCCCAATGATCTTTGGGAACTACTCATGCAGCCTAGCCGCCGCAAAAGAGGCGGATAACGAATTAAAAAGCTATAACTTGGAGGAATTTTACTTGGCGCGAAAAATTTTTGATCCGCATGGTAAGATTGCGGTGGCACTTCCTCAGGCTTCAAAGCCCCATCACATCCATATGGAGGATTTCTGGGCAGATTTCCAAGACGACGTGGAGGTGCGGAGCCGGCACTATGTCAGGATGATGACAAGCATGATGCAAAGGTTGAAGCTCCGGAGGTTCCCAGAGGACTTCTCAGACGCCGCCCCCCCCACTATCGATCCTCAGTACAAGGCAAAGGGGATCGATACAATGACCCTTCCACTGGTAAATTGGGATGCCCAGGAAGGGCCTACAATTAAGGACTTCACTCGAGAGGTGGTCAAGCGAAGACATGCCTACTTCAAGAAGGTGTGCCCCGGAAGTACCCGCCGAGCAGCCCAGCCAGCACCAAAATTGACTCCGGGGGCCGGGACTTCTTCGCAGAGAGTTGATAAAGGAAAAGAGATAGACACGACCCCTCCTGCGTAAGAGGTCCCCATAAAAGAATAGATAAAATAGTCAGTGGCAGCCTCCCAACAAATGAGGGAGCAATTAATCACACGACTGGCCACTCCAGTACTAATGGCCAGGCCAATTCGTCCCTCTTCCTCCCCGTTGCTGGCAGCCTTAATGGTGAAGGCAACGGGGGTGGATCCCATAGAAGCAACAACAATAAGGGATGCGGGGCCAGCTTTGGTTACCCGAAGAAAGAAGAGGCTTAACCAAAAGCCTAAGGCAGAGCCAGGGGTGGGTACGTCCCAGCCCCAACAAGTAGAGATCCTCTCTTCCAGTTCCCCAGAGCCGAAAAAGGAAACAGAGCCTGCCAAAGTCCCGGCCAGTCCCCCTTGCAGGAGGAATTTGATGATGTCTTTGCAACCGATGAGTTTGAGAACCTGCAGGGGGACACCAGACAAGTAGAGGCAGAAGTCCCAGAGACAGAGCAAGAAGCTGCGGAACGAGAGCCTGCACAGGAGTAGGAAAAACAGATAGAGGAAAGGGAGCCGGAGCCAGAGATTGCCTCTGAGGCTCCGGAGACGCAAGATTCAGGGGTGGACCAACAAAGGCAGAATGAGCAAATGACATCGGCTGGGGAAACCAGACCTTCGGGAATAACCGTAACCCCAACCGCCACATTCCAAGCGCCACTCCCAGGAACGACCTTTGGGCAGGTAATTACTACGGCCCAAACTTTGAATCTCGGCCCAGTACCTCCCCTACTGCCAAAGGATGTGCCGGCAGAAGAAGAAGCCCCGGCGATAGAGGTCGAACAACAAGAAGAGCAGCATGAAGAGGAAATCCCTGAGGAAGCGGATAAAAGTCCAGACAGAGCAATCGACACAGAGGACAAGGTTGAGGAGATGGATGTTGCTGAGGAAAATGTTACTAATAAAGAAGAATACATAGGGAAAGGTACAGATGAGGTCCCCACCATTGAGGAGGGGCACCCACAGGACACCAGGGAAGAACCAAGAGAATAGACTCTGGCAGATAGGCCACCCCTGCCACCTTAGTGGTTAGTAGAGAGAAAAAAAAGAAAAGCTTTGTCCACTCCTAGAACTCCTCTCTCCCTAGCCGAAATGATGGCTCAGGTTCAGGCCCCACCAAAGGCCAAGAAATCCCAGACAGTTCATACTCTTCAAACCGGGCCGGGCAGAGAAACAGTTGTTGTTGTGGTAACACCTCCCCCAAACGCTGATGAAGCAACCGCGGAGCCCAGAGATTAGAGCATTGCAGAGGTATCGCTAGGAAAAAGGGGAAAACAAGGCGAGGTAGATTTGCTAAAGGAGGCAGCTAGGGCAATGGAGGCCCATTATGAAAAAGAGGCCCAAAGGCTCAAGATAGAAAAGACAAAAAATGCAAACCTTATGGGGTTGCTTACTGAGCTAGCTCGACCTATCAACGCCGCTCCTCTGGAGGCTTCCACCTCTGAAGATTTACCGCAGAGTGACATAGACTCCCTGTGAACAATGAAGAAGAAGGCCCAGGCAGTCGACGAGTGGGTCGTCCTACAAATAGGAAACACCTAGCGTTTCCTGGTATCCACCCTCCCTGACTTATATAAGGCCTGGCATGTTCTACACCAGGTAGAAACTCTTATTGACTTGTGGGAGGGTGATATCAAAAATTATCAAGCATGGAAGGCAGAGCTTGAAGAGCTCCTTGGCCTAGGAGAGGAAATGATTTCTGAATCCAGAATTCTGGGGGATGAATCATTTGATTTTGTGACGACCCAACACTCTAGACTTGACCTCACATTGGAGGTAACCAAGAAACTGGTAGGGACTCTACAAGATAAAGTGAATACAGTAAAATATTCTTTTAATTTATACAAGTCTTTCGTAGCAAAGACTTCCGGGGCTGACCCCCTCAGTACAGATACATGCAGGCCAAAGGATTCAGTTTTGGGGAGTTTTGATGAAATGATGAAGTCCTAGTATCAATCCCCGAAGGGGATAGATGGTGCCCAAATGACGAGATTAACTCGTATGGTATTTAGTTGTCACGACACGGCAAAAATGGCCGATGAGTTTAAGGAGAATGTTCTGGACCTGGAGGAACAAATTGAAGTGGCTAAGTACCGAAGGGCCAGCCTAAAAGATATAGATGAAGATGGCATCTCCCACCTCCTCCAGGCTTTCAATGATAATAAACAACCTTGAGCTTTCTCCGGAGGCTGGAGAAAACTCAAACATTCAGTATTCTTTATTCTTTTGGGAATGTAAGTTCTCGGATCCCGGAGTCTCAGATCCCAAATTTTGTATTCTTTCAAGTGATCCGTGTCCTGGTCCCCGAGGCCGACCGGTCACTTTCAGGAGTGGTTAATAAAGGCTGTCAGAAGTTGGTTGGCTACATCAAGGGGGTGTCGACTCTACAGTTGGTTTTCTGATAGGATGGTCTTCTTGAGGCGCCGTTCAGAGGTACATCTAGCACATTGGAGATAGGGCACTGCATTTCCCATTTATGAGGCATGTAGCCTCGATCCCCGGGGAACCTACTTTCTTCCTTCTCCTTCTTGGATCCCTTCTCGAGGCCAATTCTTCCACTGTATATTATTGTCTCATTCTTCTAATAGGACAGGCCTATTCTGTCTCAAGGTCTTTTGTAGGGTGGCGCAGGTAGTACTGGCCCCCAGATATTGTATTTTATTAAAGCATGACGTAGAATAGGGTTAGGGTTAGAAGAGAATTGTATAAATAGCCAGACCGACCCATTTTCAAGGGTCGACAAAATTGATGATTTTGCTGTCCACATTAATAGAAAGGCGATTTCTCATTTTAGTTACAGAGCTCAATGCTCCATTGTCCCATTTTCAGTAGTTATATGCTCCCTTGGAGCCACCATTGTATCACACACCAGTACTTGCTGGAAGAGACATTAATGAAGAAGGGAGAATTCTTTACAATGATGTTGTTGGCATTCATTCTTCTGAGTTAATGGTATTTTATGTTTCATGTTCTTCATGTCTTTTGTTCTGATATGTCATAGATTAACAACCTCTTTTCCCTCGCTACTGATAAAATACTAGCTGATGGTTGTGTATTTCTTCAGTATTTAGTGTAGTATATCAAAGTATTATTGATGTCTTGAACGTTTAAACATAATTGTAGTTAGATGAAGTGTTTCTAACGCTGAAAAATCCTTTTTCATTTTATTTGCTAAGTGTAAAATGCTAGGGAAAACCTTACCTTATTGAATCTCCGGAGAGACGAGTCGAAGAAACTAGCTATCCCCCTCAAAAACAGTCACTTCTCCCAATTGAGCCCCGCACTATTGTGACCCGACACCCAGGTGCTTGAAGGCCCGGAGAATCTAACTTCCCCGGATAACCTTTGCAAGCGGAGTTGGCCGGTACCTCCAGTACCCGGTGACAACTTATGACTGTTGGCGAACCCGGTCAGCAAAACCCCGTCAACACCCTATTTTAATTAAATAAATAAAAATCCCCACTTAAAGCACTTTATTTGATGAAAAAAGAAATAAATTAAATATAAAACTATTTTTCTTCACATCTTCTTAAGTGGTGGGTTTTTTGCTTTTAATGAGCACATGGATCAACCAAGATTTAATCTCCACCATTGCTCATTTCTTTTTGCCTCTTAATCTCAACCGTTCACTTTCTTATATAAGGAAATCTCTCCTTCTCATTTTCATATAGAATTTTTATGTATTGTTATGCTGCAGGTTTGGAGAGCAATTTTGGAGGAAAATTTGAGCACTCAAGCTTGGATATTGCAACTTCTCTCTTCTTGTCTTCTTTTTCTTGCATCCATGGCTATTCATGTAGATTAGATTCATATTAGATTAAATTCATATTTTCTTCCATAGATTAAGCTTGCATGTCTCATTTCATAGAATAATCTTGCATTGTTATCATTTAGACTAATTTGCTTTATTACATTGTTATCATATAGAATAGATTTTATTTTCATGCATTGAATATCTCATTTCATGGTGTACTTGCATAGGCACAACTAGGTCAATTTGAGGGCCTTCATCACACACCTTTGCACTCCATGACTAGGGAGCTATGATTCGATATTTGAGGCCTCATTCTTGAGAAACCTTGAATGGAATGACCCATAGAAGTGTGACACATTTTTAGCACACACTGTTGTCTACACATTGAATAGAATATAATTGAAGGACACAAAGAAGACACCCTATGAGCTTTGGTATGGTTACACACCCAATGTAAGTTACTTCAGAATCTTTAGAAGTCAATGTTATATTTTGAAATATGAAAGAAATGGAAAGCTTGACTCCAAAATTGAAGAAGGTATCTTTCTAGGGTATTCCACCAAAAGCAAGGCTTATAAATGTCTTAATAAATCCTCTAACAAGATCATTGAAAGTGCAAATGTAAGGATAGATGAATTTACAGAGAAGAATGATAAGAAAAGAAGGAAATTAACTAGAATACTACAATAGGTTTGTTTACACTAAATAACTCGACACTCTACCTGAACAACAGTGTATCACTCCCGAGTAACAAAACATTACACCCGAGCATCAAGTTGTTATCACCAAACATCAGGAAAATCCTCAAAATGATGTTCCGAGTGATGGAGATCAGAATGAAGGTCAATATGATTATCAGAATGATGGAAAAAGAGCTGAACTAAAATTTGACAAGTATGTCAAAAGACATCATCCACAGAATCAAATCATAGGAGACAAGAAGGCCGAAATGATAACAATAAGTAAGTCACTAAACACTAGGTGTTTACTTTGTGATTTTGAGCCTAAATCTATTAATATTGCACTTGAAAATGAAGAATGGGTCAGTGCTATGAATGAAGAGATAAAATAGATTGATAAAAATAATACATGGACATTAGTACCGAGACCAAATGAAAATAATGTCATAGGTACCAAATGGATATTCAGAAACAAGCTGAATGAGAATGGAGAAGTCACAAGGAATAAAGCAAGGTTAGTATGCAAGGGGTATGCACAAGAAGAAGGTATTGATTATGGAGAAACCTTTGCACCCATCGCTAGACTAGAAGGAGTAAGAATCTTACTTTCTTATGTTGCATTCAAAGGATTCAAGGTATACCAGATGGATGTCAAATATGCATTCCTAAATGGAATACTGGAAGAAGAGGTATACATTGAACAACCAGAAGGGGTTTTTGATCCAGACAAGAGAAACATGGTATGTAGACTACATAAAGCCTTGTATGGATTGAAACAAGCACCTAGAGCTTGGTATGAAAGACTTCACTCCTATCTCATGAGCATTGAATTTGTAAGAACAAGTGAAAATAGCAATATGTACCTAAAAGAAGATATCGATGGTAATATTCTGATTGTTGAAATATTTTCTGATGATATCATATATGGGGGTAATGAAATGTTATGTAAATCCTTTGCTAATGAAATGAGAAAAGAGTTTGAAATGTCTATGTTTGGGGAGATCAAATTATTTCTTGATCTACAGATTATTCAACAAGATGCAGGCATATATATCACTCAGTCCAAATACATCAAGTGTTGAAGATATTCAAGATGGAAGATTCCAAGCCAGTTGGAACACCTATGGCAACCGGATGTAAGCTAACAAAAGAAGACAAATCAAATGAGGTAAATTAGACCTTGTATAGATCAATGATTGGCAAACTAATGTATGTTGTTCATACCAGACTAGATATAGCACATGCAGTTGGAATAGTTTCAAGATTCTCTGCTAATCCCAAAGAATCACATATGACTGTTGTCAAGACAATTCTGAGATATCTAAAGAACACCAAAGACTATGGCTTATGGTATAAAAGAGAAGGAAAATTTGAGCTTCAAGTCTATACAGATGTTGATTGGGCTAGAAACTTAGATGACCGGAAGAGCACAACTGGAGGATCATTATTCATGGGTGACAAACTTGTCACACGGATCAGCAAGAATCAAGGATGCATCTCACAATCTACTACAGAAGCAGAATATGTGGTTGTTGCTGCAAATTTCTCCAATATTGCATGGATCAAACAGTTGTTGGAATGTATGAATATGAAGATTATTGAACCAGTAATTATCTATTGTTATAATACCAGTGCAATAAACATATCAAAGAATCCAGTCATGCATGCTAAGACTAAGCATATTTCTATCAAGTATCATTACTTAAGAGAACAAGTGTAAGCAAAAGAGGTGATACTAGAATATGTTCAGTCAAAAGAACAATTAGCTGATATATTTACAAAAGTTGTTACTGAATATACATTTGAGTACCTGAGAAAGAGACCAGGGGTCCAACCCTTGTCTATCGGTCAGTAAGCTAACTAGGGAATTGCATCAGCCTATACATAAATCATAAGATCATTCATGTTGATGCAAGCAAGGAAATGGACTGCAAAGATACATCTGTACACAAAAAGGTACATATCTGCACCGAAAACCAAAGTCACTATATTGGTGATGGATAGGGAAATTCAAGGGGTATATTATAAAAAGGTGAAAGGATATAACTTTGGCATAATTTACTTTGGCATTGTTGTCAAAGGGAGAGAGATTTGAATGGAGAGAAGTTCCTAAGAATTCAAAGAGATTGAGATTATCATTATCCAAAGGGAGAGAATATCCTGAATATCCAAAGGGAGAGATTACATATGAAATATCCATCAAAGGGAGAGAAGTAACATGAGGGAGAGAATACATACAAAGGGAGAGATTGTTTTCAAAGGAAAAATAGATGATCAAGGAGAGGAATAGTCAAGGGAGAGCACATATCAGATACAGAAGACAGAATTTGATACATCTATCCAAAAAAGGGATTGAAGATTGAAGAAAGCACTCTGCAATCTAAAAAAATATAAGCTATATGAGCTTACCGAGAGCCAGACATTTGTATTGGTTATAGAACAAAAGATATGGGAGAGATTGATGAAATGCACTTGATATATTCCATATTGTATTAGAAATAATATAGTGTGATAATGTAGTATGTTGCCATCAATGCCAAAGGGAGAGATTGATGAACCATAACTGATTGAATGTTTGAAGATGTTAAGTTGATCACCGAAATGCAGAAAGTAAATGTAAGACATTAAATTAGTTAATATATTGTATTATCATTGATGTCAACTTGATATAATCTGATTGGTTATATACAAAGTGTCAAAGACTTAAGAGAATCAGAAAGATAAAGATTATGCTTTCAGTAATGCATAAAAGATCAAAATTCACTAAGTGGCTACAAACACCAACGTGTAGTGCACCCTGACAGATAGAGAACCCAAAAGTAAAGTCACAATGATGCCCAAGCAAGAAAATTGACAAGCATTACTAACGAGCAGAATCACAAGCATTATTGACGAGCACAACTTCACAGTGATGCCCGACGAACATACAACCCTGACGGAGATGCCCGAGGAGAACTGAAGTGTTGACTGAAGCTATCAAAGAGTTAAACACATAGAACTGAAGTTTAGAAATGACAAAATACTTAGCTGGCAAGAGCTAAAGATAGATTTAACTAGTTTTTAACATTATTTTCATCAAAAAGTTAAAGCCAAAGATAAGTGAAAGATTTTAAGCAATTTTATTCCAGTTGTCAAGGAGAAATCTAAGGGATAAAACTGAAGTAAAGCTTTAAAGCAAGATTGCCTAGAATTGTGGATCATGCCAAGAACAAGAAACTCAAGAACTAAGAAATGGTGATATCATGTCTTTAAAGAGACAATCTAATTCATTATAAATTGGGGGAGTAAATAGAGAAGAAGGATGCTGGAGAGAAACTGGTGAAGAACAACTTCATACAGTCCTGATCAATCAAGCTGAGGAAAGAGCTAAAGATTTTTTCGGACACCAAGAAACAGAGAAGCACAACATCACTGAGCAGAAAGAAGTGGAGCAAAGGTATTGAAAAGATACATTGATCAAAAAGGTATTATGAGCTTACAATAGATTTGAAAATCTACAAGTCTATAGTTGTATATGTGAACATATCATTTACTATTTCAATTTAACCATTGGATCAGAAAGTCTCTTAACTGAGAAGGACTTAACAATCCTTTCTATATTGAGATACATCCCAAGGAGTATCAAAAAGTTTGATCATGAAGATAGCATGAGATGCTAGATACCATTTGACAAACTACACTGGGTTTGGTCATAGAAGGTAGCATAGAGATGCCAGATATCAAGTGACAAACTATTATATTGAAATCCTCTAACAAGGTCACACCTAACAGTGTGTTTGTAACCTTTAATAGGGTTGGCTCTTCACTGAGCTCACTTCATAAGAGTGAAAATTTTGGGTTACCGGTCCCAAGTGGTTTTTCCCTTAACATGGTTTCCACGTTAAAAATCCATGTGTCAATGTGTTAGTCATTACTTTAGTTTTTTACATTACACATAACTAATTCTGGATTGATCGGTATGTACACTAAGCAATTTACTATTTTTTGGTAAATGAAAGACTACTAATTGGTAAACAGTAAGAATAATGTTTAACAGTGAACTCCGAGGAGTAGTTATTTGTTAAGATTGTTTGAAGGCATTCATCTTGTAGGACTAAAGATAAGTAGAGGCTTAATATTGTGGTACTAAGTTTTTGGGTTGATTTATTGAAATATTTTTGAGGCCACTGATTCACCCCCCTCTCAGTTATTCTAACAATTATATCATGTCTGATATAACAATGATTCTTCATTATGGTTATCATAATAATTTGACCGCATGCTCATCTACATATTTTGCCTTTGATATGGATATTATCAGTATTAAGAACAAAGTTTTTGACATTGTCGACCATAACCTGGCACCATCTATCATTGCGAATATTCTTCAATCAATGTTTGCATGTGATCGTCTTCTAGTATTTCACCAAGGTTGCATTGTTCTTTCGGTAGATGGATCCATGTTTCACCACCTTCAAAAACCCTTCATGAGAATGTCGATGACACATCAATTTAATAGATAAAACCCTCGTTAATATAAAATACATTTAACCTATGAAATAAAATAGTATAGCAAATCCCTGTCGACGTTGTCGCCCAAGCATTCTGCCTTTTTAACCATCGAAGACACATGTAAAGGTCGTGTAATGCCTTGAAGAGTAAAATTCATGCATCTTTGCTTTGAGGTATTGCACCAACCATAGATCCCTTTCATTCTTTAATAGATAGTCACTTTACTTTGAGTTTGTGGGTCTAGGACACGTGGCTATTAGGTGTAATGCCTTGAAGAGTAAACATTGCACATCTCAGCTTTGAGGCATTACCTCAACCATCGATGCTCATCAAAATTAACTGCCAATTAATCTTCAAAATTTTCCTAATAGTCGATCACCTTTTGAACTTGATTAAAATAACATCGTCGCTTAAACCCATGTACTAAATGATAAGAGCTTTAGTAATCTGTTGTTTAACTTGTCTTATAAATTGACATGAATCCTCATCATATTGTTTGATGAATCATGTGTTGCCAACTGTATCCCTGTTGTCTCATCCTCAAAACATTTGTGGGCCCAGGGCATGTGTCGATCTAGCGTGTTCCCTTGATGAATAAAGGATGGGCATCTTTTCTTTGAGGCATCATGCCTACCATAGATCTTCATCAAGGTTTAATCATTTATCTGTGTTTGTTTACTCAGAGCACATGTGGGTCTAAGACACGCGTCAGTCTACCATGATGCCTTAATGGTTAAAAGTCTTCATCTTCCCAATCAAGGGATAACGCCAGCCGTCAGATGAAACTTGACTTGCTCGACGTATAAACCTTCTTTGAATTTACTCAACCAAGATCTGAGGACACGTGTTAGCTAGGAGGATTCCCTTGAAAGTTAAAGGACATTTATTTATTGTTTAAGGGAAAGCGCCAGCCATTGATCATCGTTGATGTTTAATCGGTGGAAGGATCTGCGAAAAGGTATAAAAGAAATCATGAAAATACGTGTAACAACTAGTTTATGAATTTAAATATGAAAATGACTAAGGTAAAACAAAACATAGAACAATAAGAAATTATTATAACAAATAAGAGAGTACTTCCCTAAGATTTTAAGGTACTCAAATCCATATGTAAACCTGGGTTCCACAATGTCCTATTGTGGAATACATGATTATGTCAATATTTGGAAGGGGAAAGTTATCTTTTAAAGATGCCCTATTTAGGTCTCAAAAGTTAGTACAGATCTGAATTTATCCTCGCCCTTAAATATAGCCACAATATTTGAAATCCGAGGATAATAATCAATAGGATGAATGAAACCAATGTCAAGGATCTTTTCAATTTCCACTTTCACAAGTAAGGCAATCTTGGGATTCATTTTTTCTAATTTTTTGCCTTACTGGTTTTGCGTTCGGAAGAATAATAATGTTATGGGTTACAATTTTAGGATCAATACCAGGCATATCAGAATAAAACCAAGTAAATATATCAAGAAATTCATGAAGAAGATAAGTAATCTCTCTTTGTTCATGTTCATCTAAACATTTTCCAATCTTGATCACTTTTTTCTGAATTATAAGGATCCATTTACACATCAATTGTATCAGTAATCAAAATATTACTTTGTTGAGGTATATTCATAAGTAGAGGAGATTCATGTGTCTCTTTAGAATTAAAGTCCTTCCAAAACTATGCCTTAACGTGCAAATAATAAGGAAATCCTTGATTATGGTGATAACAGGGAAGATTATCATAAACTCCCAAAAATTTGGCCAAAGAATCATCTTTACTAAAAATATCCAAAGAGAGTATTTCATCAATGTCATAAAAATCAATAAGATGAGGGTTAACAAGAGAAAGAGGTTTCGAAGATATGGTATTAACATTTAGAGAATATTTATATGATTATTTTGGCGGCTTATAAAGATTATATCCTAGGCCAAAAGAATGTTCATGCACATCATTTCCCAAGGGAACTTGGATTCCTTGTTCACCTATGCCACACCCATTTCCATTGAAGCCATGTTTTGCTAATAAATTATAACAAGAAGCCATATCGTAAAGAGTTAATGGATATTCATAGGTCACTATGTCAAAAAAATTAGGTTTTGATTCATTAGAATTGGAAGCAACAACAATGTTGTTACTAAGTTTGTCAGAAAGAGGAGTCTCCTTAGGTTCTTGAATAGATTCACCTTGTTTAGATTTTGTTGTTGATGAAATCTTATACTCTCCTAAATAGATATGTGTAAAATATAAGGTTCCCCGATCATCATACAAAATGACACTAGTAGGAGAAGGGTCGGTTTGAGGGAATGAAGATGTTTCTTGTTGGATTGAGGTAGAAATAGGTTTAGGATTTGATTTAGTACACAAATAATTTTGGACTTTGTCATCATCAACAAGAGTATACATGATGTTATTATATATTAAATTCACTTTGCGATGAAGCATTGAAGGAACAACATGCATAACATGAAAGCAAGGTATCCCTAAAAGGAGGTTGTAGTTAAGAGCACCCTCGAGAGATTTTACTGTTGTTTTTTTTATTGTTAGAGTCCCAAAAATGGTTGTACTTCCATATCTAGGATCTGCAACCTATATTCTCTTTGTCCTATTACTATGGGCATGATTTTTAGGGTGCATAATGATTGATATGTTCCACATGTGGGTGCATTATGAGTGAGATGCCCTGCACTCGACACTTTTCCCTAAATTTTGTCAAAGACTTGTATCAGGGTCTATAGAGCTCAGATATTGAGTTACAACTTCCTAACTTGTACCTAGACATAGAAAAATATGGAAAAAGGTTGGATATATGGGTTTGCCTCAGTTAAACCCCAGTTTAGGAATCAACCTTAAAATATAATGAAAATAAGTAAAGTGTGTTGACATGGAGTAGTATTCAGATCTGATAAATTAAGTAGTTCATACCATTGTAATGTGGATGCCTCTTTGAATGTGATCAAATATGTTTATGCAATAGATTTAACTCAACATAAAATAAAATAAAATGAAATCATGAAAAGACCAAACCTTGTGCGATAGAATTTGTAATTCACCAATGTTTAAGTGAGGAGAAGAAAGAGAATAAGCTAGGTAGGTTGATGACTCATCCTTGATAGAAAATCCTTTTGCTTGACCTCCAATAGGGAAAAGAAGATAGATAAGTGGAGAAAACTGCCTTGAATGCTTGAGAGGAATAATTGATGAATCTTGAAGGTAGCTTGAATTGCATTGAATTGCTTGATAACCTTGATTGTTTGCTCTAGTTTCTCAAATGCTTGCATATAATTCTTGGATTGATTGCTTGGATTCACCTTTTGATTGCCTTCTTGATTGAATTTCTTAGATTGAAGGTTATTGAATTCAAAATTGGATTCAAAATGTGGATGAGTAGGGGGTTTATATACTTTTCTTTACATTTTGGCAATCTAACCTTACGTTGGATGACCACCAATCTGAATCCCGCATCCAATCTCTGTATATGGCCCCTCCTTGAAATTTGAGCCACTTTTTGGGGGTGCAGAATGAGTGATATGTTCTACATATAGGTGCATAACATCTTTCTCATTATGCACCCACCAATCAGGGCTCAAATTTGTTTTGTGAGCTCTGGTGGATGTGTAAATGCGAGGATTTGGATTTCAACTTATTTCAGAGTTTGGAAAGGTTGAAAATGCCAATAATAATGATATAGGGCCTAGGTGATGAAATGAATTAAGGGATTGGAGGAAAAATAAAAGAGCACACCTAGAAATAAGGGTCAACTGAGAGAGAGAGAGAGAGAGAGAGAGAGAGAGAGAGAGAGAGAGAGAGAGAGAGAGAGAGAGAGAGAGAGAGAGAGAGAGAGAGAGAGGTCCTATTATAAAAAAAAAACACTAAAATGAGTGCAAAAGGGTCCTTAAATTATACACTAATCAAGTGCTTACTTTGTAGGATAGTACATTTAGCCCCCACTTTATCGGGAGTATGAGACAACCTCATGCTCATGGTAAAGTAATAATGAGAGAAAGAACAAGGGAGAGATGATCAAAGATGAATTGAAAAGAGATAAGACAACACGAAGTTTAAGGACACAAGACCACAAAAAAGGATCTCAACTCATACATCAATACACGAGAGCACAAAAAATAAATAAAAATAAATAGAAAACAAACAAAAGACAAAAACAAAAAGGGGTTAGTAAAACTCCAAATCAAATAGTTGAAGAGATCTTGATCAAGAGAACATCCCTACCACTAGAATATTGTTCAGAAAGCTATTTCAGAAGCATAAATATTCACATAGAAAAGGAAATAAGCATCACCAAAGATGAATGGGCTCCATGATCTAATCCACTAATATAGTTATGAGAGCATGGAGAAAAAAGAGAGATACCATGAACCCAACAGACTAGCAAACTAGGTAGAACTAGGAGATCTATGGGAGAAGAAAAGAGGGAGAAGGAAAGGCTAGCAAGTTGTGTTATAACTATTTCCACTCATCCCAAGAGAGAGAGGGAAGGATAATTAATGGTCCAGCGAGCTACAAAGTGTTAGTAGATTCTACCTTCAAATATTTGTGCACAAGGTGACTTATTTTTGCATTTGGGGTGGCTTTAATTATGCACATAGTGGCTTCGGTTGTGCATAGGGAGGATTGTTATGTTCTTAGGGTGTCTTGGGTTTTGCATGAGGAAACTTGGGATCAGTGTTGTGGATCCATGAAAAGCGGTCAGTCTAAGGACCAAAAATGATTAGTAAAAGGATTGATACTGTTGCATAATATACAAAGGAGGATGCACGTAGTCCCCCTCCTTATGATGGAAACATAGGACTATATATCCATCATGAGGAAAATACAACAATGATACCTACTTCCAACAATAAGAGGATATCCTTAAACAACAATGTATACTCATTTACAATGCAAAGAGTGAAAAAACCTTGTTAATAAAGGAAATAGTAGTCATGAAAGGATATCTACAAGTGGGAAGAGACCCTTGAAAGGAAGAGATATTTGGTATTAAGACATCTACCTTCAAGAGGATTTCTTGAACAAAGACAACATCTTCAAGACAAAGAAGGGAGAAGAACAAGAATGCGTCATTTTAGCTCCATCACTAGAAGGTGAAAAAGAGATTCTTGATGAAGGATAACACACTTTTAAGCCTCCAAGTAAGGGTATTTATTTAAAATGAACATAGTTTTTCAAATAAGGAAGAGGATATGATCTAATATGCACACCTATTTTATAACAGATAATCCTAAATCAAAGCAACAAATACCTACATGAAAAGGAATGTCATAGAGTAAACAAACACCATTGTTCTAAGGAAAAGAAGATCCTTAGATAAAAGGATAAGATTGAAAGGATGTCACCTTGCCCCCCAAGTTTAGGGACAAGGGAAAGATAATCCATTGTAATCCCTAAGTGATGAATCCTTTATAATTAGACATGCACTCTCAAGCAGACATAAGATTGCAAGTGGAGATGTAAATCTCCTGAAAAAGAGAACATCCTTGCACAAAGAACAAATGCATGACAAAAAGGGCATCATATTATAAAGGAGACCAAAAAAAAAAAAAAAAAGGGATAATGAATTTATTTGATAAAAAGGATGAAAGAATATATATACATCATAACATCTCTAAGTGGAAGGTCATTTATGATAACCATTCTTTTTGAAACATGAACGATATAAAAGTACCTCATGCTAGAAAACAAAATTCACCACCATGAAATAATGCATATCCATAAAGAGAAAGAACAAAGAGAGAAGGAGGATAGCACATTATTCAAACTTAGTGGTAACATATATTATAATAGATATATCATTCCAAGGAAGGAAGAGGTTGTAACAAAAGACATGCAATTCCCATGTAAAGAAAAGTCCTTAACAATAAATCTATGTATAGAAGGATACACTAGTATAATAGATGAAATGAAAAAAGAAATAATGGATCCTCAATAATGAAATAAAATGAAAGAGGTACCTTTACCCCCAAGTGAGGACAAGGACAAGACCTATTATGTTTCCCCAAAAGTTCACATCATGCAATAGAAAGAGCCTTGTAAGCTTCCAAGCATTCAAAGGCTTGTATGTATTATAAATGTTGAAGGTGAAAGGCCATTGCGCTTGGCACCACTGAGGGTTATTAATGTTGTTGTATTTGAACCTAATCTGTCTGAGGACCCATTGATTATTACCGCACTCCTGGAATCTCTTAGGTTCTACTTATATTCTTTGTCCTCATGCACACCTCTCTGTTTATTTGTACTAATAACTTTAACATACTGACATGGTTACATGAAGATTTCCCTTATGGATATGTTGATGGATCTCACACCTAGGATGAAGGAGACAATGGTATGCCATTCTCATTTTCCCTTTTATTGTAAATGAAGTATGCCTATTTGGTTAAGCCTATAAAATAGGGTTGAAATAACAACACACTATATTCTTTTGTCTTGAAGAATGTAAAACATGGCATCATAGATTGTTGGGATTCTAGAACTTCATCATACTTATGCTTGGTTCTTGCTATTATGTCAATATTTTAGGTGATTTTTGAACCATGTGAGGGATAAATGTGGTTCACGTCCCAAACCCAACTCTAAACTTCAAAGGTCCATTTGAATGTGTTTGCTTGGTACGATCTTACTTTTTAAACGAAGTCATAAATTTTGCATGGTTCACAAACCACCTTGATAATATAACTTAAAAGTTTCTAACTCCATAATCTATGTGTCTTATGATTGAAAACACAAATAATCTCCTTTTAAATTGGGTGGATTTACACAACATATTTCAAGGAAAGATTAAGCAGAAGAAAGAAGGTTGGGTGATTTGGAGTGGCTTCATTTCTCCTCACACCAAATCCATGCACACAATAGACACAGATTAATATAATTTACTCTATCAATTAAATTATAGCATCATCTGACTAAAATTTGAATCCATGTTATTTTGAGCTTTAATGGAGGCTAGAGTTGTGTCACAATATTCTCAATTATACCTACTAAAATAATGAATCTAAGGAGTTCTCGCCGATCACAATGGTGTCGCTATGACAAATAAACTTCCAATTTCCTAAAATATGAACCTTGGGTTATTTTACAACACAATTTCATATACTATAAACTTTTATTCTTTTTGTTTACAAATAACAAGGAACCAATGAAAATATGTCTTTTATGATTTATTGGGCCTAATTTATGAAGGAAATTAATGAGACAAAAAATTCACACCAACAATGGTTATCACCCACATGTTTACATAATATGTACCTATAGAAATTAATGCTAGATTAGAAACATGGCCGTTCAAGAAAGTATACACATTTTTCCCCGTGGTGAAGTTGTTGAAATTATAGAGAGCTACAATGTGGAAAATGTGCAACTGGTTGAAATTGAAGGTGGAGATTATTATAGTGAAGAGAAATCCATGTGGGTGGTAGATATTAATCAGTGATCTATGATCTTTGGCATTTGAGTTTATCCAAAGTTATATATAGGTTAGTGGTATGTATTCTTGTCAAGCTCACAAGCCTCGACTCCAATTGGGTGGGTCTTCTTGCTGCATTGTTTCTTTGCATTTCCTCCTCAAATTGGAAGATAGTTTAAACTTTTTTCATTTAGTTTTATATAGTCCTAAAAATTTATCACCCATAATTGGATTCTTTAGGACCTATTAGGCCCCATTTTGGTGATTTTGAGGTCTGAATACCTATTATGCTTGATCCTTGTGACCTATATTTTATTTTCCCACACCTATTCATTATCCCTAATCTCCTAGTGAAATTTGAGCATGTTTTACCTGGAACACATTTCCAATGGCAAATTTTCCCTAGGAAACATCACCAATGGTGATCTATCCCTAGGGTTTTGGGCCCAAATTTTTCCTAGAGCCTGATATTGGGGTCTTCTTTCGAGGTTTTCAATTGTGGTATTCTTGGATCAAATTTGAATCTTAAAATGATGGAGCGAAGCATAAAAGTATCTCCTCTCCCCTAATTTGGCATGAATAAGAAAATTAAGTGCAAGCATTTTAGCAATCACTCAATCTAGCAAGAGCAATTAAGGATTTGGATTCAAGATTCAAAAGCGAGCATCCAATTCAAGATCTCCAAGTCTCCATTTCTTCAAGATCCATCAAATAAAAGGTAATATTATCAAATTGATGCAAGTTTCTCTCCCATGATGGCCAAGTAGAGGAAGTCTCAATCAAGAAAGAAGACTCTCTCTCTCTCTCTCTCTCTCTCTCTCTCTCTCTCTCTCTCTCCTTCGCATGTGGTTATCAAGCATATCTACATAATAGATCTTGGAGTGGAAATCATAGATCTATAAATTATTGAGGGTATCCTTGATTCTAAATAAAATTCCAAGGTCAACTCTTTGGATTTCAAGCACATTCAAGCATCTCCATAGATTTGAGTGATTTCTACATTTGTTCATGAGGGTTTATGCAAGGAACTGGTTACAAAGCTACGATTTTAGATCTGAGTGGTGTAGGTATAGTTGAAGATTCCATGAAAATTTCATCTAAAAATGCTAGGTACAGATCAAATTTTTCCCTATTCTTTCCATTTATTACTAAAATTTCTAGAGTAGGTCAATTTCATCTTCTTATTTTTTTTTATGTTACTTTCAGCTCAATATCAATTCATATCATTTTGTTTTAATCAACTTTTTAGTGACTTTTCTAATTCAATTACATTACATAATCATTCCTAGTTCATTTCAATTACATTATTTAGTGAAGGACATACCTTATTTCTAATTAGTGCTTGAGTCACATCTTGAGCCTATTGGAGATATTCTTCCTTCCTAATGTGCAATTCATGAAATGGGGAAGTAATTCACTTAGTATGTTTTATGTTGCATTTCTCTCCCCATTTTTCCCACTGTACATTTTGGTGAACCCAAACTTATTACATTTAAATTCTAATTTTGGTGTTAGATTCCCTTAATGTGCTTCTTATTTAGATCTGGATCTACTTATGCATGCTTTACATTATATTTTGAATTTGATAGTTAGATGTGTCCTTCATAAAAGATCTTCTTTGCTTGGATTTCATATCTCTTTCAAATCTTACAATTGCATTAATTATATATTTTTCTCTCATTCCCTTGTGCATGAGTGTTATCACTTTGAGTCCTGCTTAAAGCATTCCAATTAGGAGAAGTTGTAGACTTATAGGTTCCTTTAATCCCAATCCTTCTCTCTTTCCTGGTAATCTTCACGAGACCAACATGCATACTAGTGACATCAATCTTATCATGAAGAACAACCCTTCTCACTCTTCTCATGACTAAGATGAGGCTTTAAGAGTTCCTCCTGTTCAAATAAAAAAACTTTACAATGACTTTGAGAAATTTGAATAATGGTTAGGACAAGAAAACCCTAATTCTGAGGTCTTCTCTTTTGTAGAATACTTAAGGAAATTAATTTGTAATGATGATCATGGTATTAACATCTTGTGTAGTATCTCTCATCTCATTGATAACAATGTTAAGACTACTAGAGATTGTGCTCAAGAGATATATTTCATTCCACATACCACTAGTGTTGAGATCTCTAAGCCTATTTCTACCTTAATTCCTAGCATGTCCACTTATGCTCCACCTATCAAGATGACTTCCATTCAAAATTTAAATCCTACAAATGTTAGAATTCCTAATCATATTTGTCCTTCTATTCCTTCAAATGTGTCATGCATTCATTGCCTTCATCAATGCCCACTTATAGTAGTGTGTCCTTTTCATATTCTACTGTTCCTTCCATTTCTCATAATGTTCCATATATTTCAAACATATCTCCCCCTGCCATTATTTTTATCAAGTCCACCATTAATAGCTTGGCTCAAGCTATGTCTTCTTTGCAATAACAAATTGCTTCAATGAATCAATCCAAGTTTAATATTCCTACTTGTGACATTGCTAATCCTTTTTGTTTGGATATCATTTGTGTTTTTATCTTGCAATACATGGAGATTCCTCATCTTGAGACCTGTAATGGTAAGGGTGATCCTTTGACTCATGTCAAAACCTTTCAAACCTTGTCTAGTGATTTCTCTCATGACCTTAAGCTCATGGCTAAACTATTTACTAGAACCTTTCCAGACAAAGCCTTGAAATGGTATTATTATTTTCCTCCTTATTTTATCAATTCTTTTAAAAAGCTTGCCAATGCTTTCATTCAACAATTTCAAAACAACATTGTTCCTGAGATTTCTTTGACTGATTTAATGTATTCTAAACAAGGTGCTAAAGAAAAAGTGACTGATTTCATTGGTATATTTAAGCATTTGCATGCTCATATTTCTTATCATACACTTGATATTGATGTTCAACAAAATTTCATTGCTAATTTACAAAAATACATTAGAGATAAGATTCTACTTTCTAAATTCTCTTCTTTTACTCAATTATGTGCAGTGCTTCATAATTATCAACTTCAAGTGAGTCCATTTGAGAGAATAACTCCAATGGCTCTGGTTGATAAGAGCGATGTTGCATCCAACAATTTTAACAAGTTTTAGAAACCAAATAACTTCATTAAGATCAATAATTCATCCAAAAATTTGTTCATGAGTAAGTGGTAGCATCATCCAAAGGTGTGGCTCCTTTGTCATATGTTTTTAGACCTTCTCATAATTTTACTTAGCTTTCTGAATCTCTGCATAATGTGATGTTTAATTTGATTAATACTAAAGTGTTAACTCTTCCTCCTGTTAAGCCTATTGACACGTCCAAACCTTTACCCAAACACTTTGATCACAAAGCTTTATGTCAATGTCATTGTCAAGCTGGTCGTGATATTGAAAAGTGTTTCCGTTAGAAATCTTTTATTTAAGACCTCATTGATTCTAATGTTATTTTTGTTGAGGGTGTGAATGATCAAGGAAACAAATTTGTAGTGCCTCCCAACACAAAATTTCAAATTTATACCAACCCTTTACCATCTCATTCAACCAATGCCATTGAGTCTACCGAACCTTTGTCTTCTTCTTCCATTCATGTTGTTGACTATGAGGATAAATGTAATGAAGAAAATAATGTTCTCAACCTCATTCATGAAACTAAACCTAAAACTAAACCTAAACCTAAATGTAAACCTGAGCTTTGCATTACCTTTGACCATACTGAGACAATTAAATCACCTGATGGTCCTCTTTATATAGTAGCAAAGGTTAATGACCTTCATTCTCATGGTGTTCTTGTTGACCCTACTTGCATGGTGAATGTGATAATTGAAGAGAATCATTTTAATAGAGAATTGCAACATGATTTTTTATGAGAAATCTGATGTTATAATCCAGACTTGCAATGGTTTTCTTTTTTCCTTCATATGGTTCTATTTCATTTCATGTTGAAGTTGATGGAAAAATTTTAGATGTTACCTTTATTGTGGTTCCAACTTCTGATCAATTTCAAGTCAAACTTGGTATTTCTTGGCTTACCTCCATGAAATTCATGGCCTATCCTATTCATAAATGTTTTAAATTTCCTCACAATGGACAAATAATGATTTTTAACTATAGTCTCTATTAGCCTTTGGTGCCTCAGGAGTCCATTGACCTTGATTTATTTTGGCCATCTATAACTCAACCAACCCAACCTCATAGAGGTAATTGTTGGAGATTTGCTTCTGTGCAAATAATTTATTGTATGTTTTCCATTGATGACAACATATAATATACAGTAGGTATCCTATATGCAATTATCAGTATAGATGCTTTAGAGCTATGCATGTTTATTTCCATGGTGTATACATGTTCTAGTGGCTATGTGCATTCATGCCGAGTCAGATATGCAGTTTCAGTTGAGTTATGATTAGTCAGTTATGGCAGTTACAGTTTTTGGAGTTTATCTGTTAAGAGCCGACGTAAATACAATGTTTCTTGAGTTGCGCGTATTCATGTTTAGTTATGAGTTAAAGATAATTATCCAAAGGCACTAAATGTGTTTCAACAGAATCGTGATGTTAGAGTTAATTTGGTGAAACTGACTTTGTGAAGCGTTGCGTCTATTTAGTTTGAGTTGTGCGGTCCTGATTTGTATTGCATGCTTGGTTGAGCCGACAAGGAAGTTGATGAAGTGTTTCCAGATACCATCATGATCTTATCCTTGGTGAAGATACATATAGCAGTTCAGATATGTTCGCTAAGTGTTGAAAATGTTGTGAAGAAGGAAAGACAAAGAAGAGCAGATAGTCAGAAAGAATAAGTTGAAGATCTATGTGAAGAAACAAAAGTTGATTGCAAATCATTGGAACTGATCAAGACAATAAGTCTACTTAAATAGTTCATTTACCAGATATAGTGTATATCTGTTATACTGAAGGTTGTAGCCTTCACCACCTTAGCAGTGAGCTATTGGACAGTGAGTCCTCACCCTTAACAGGGTTATCTATAAAAGACTCCTAACAGGGTCCGACCTTTAACTAGGTCTCTGTACTTCTTGCATTGTAAAGATCAACTCCTAACAGGGTTGTAAGATCTTCTAACAGGAATCATTATAAACTAGTGCAGTTATTTGTGGGTGCTAATTACCACCGGGGTTTTTGCCTATTTGGTTTCCCCATAATCAAATTGTTGAGTAGTCTATTGTGTTATCTAAATGTGCATTTACTTTATATCAAATTACATTAAAGAAAGAGAAAAGAATTAAATTAACTGATAACTAATTCACCCCCACCCCCACCCCCCCCCCTCTCAATTATCCTTGGGACTATTCCAACAATTGGTATCAGAGCCAAGTGCCTTGGAGAGAAAGCCTAACAGCTTAAGGTAGATCAGATGGCACACTTTAGGAAAGAGAGTCCTAATTTCAATGGAGAAAACTATCTTGACTGGAAGAACAAAATGATAACACATCTTCAATGTGTTGGATTTTAGATCTATGAGATTGCCACTCAAGAAGTTGAAATTCCCACCTTGAAAGATCTTGCAGCTGATGACTCTACTATGAAACAAAAGAAAGTGTTCACTAATAATGCAATTGCCAAAGAAGCCCTAATTAGTGCCCTATCCGATGGTGAATTTTCTGAGATCAAGAAGATAAACAAAGCATACTCTATTTGGAAATACTTAGAAGATATGTTTGAAGGAGACATCCAAGAAAAGAATGCAAGCAAAAAGACATGGAAGAAAAGATACAACAATTTAGAGATGTTACCTGAAGAAAACATCAGAGCTTACAATCAGAGGATAAATGAAGCAGTATCAGGTATAAGAAACAATGGTGGAGAAATATCAAAGGAAGATATAATGGACAAGTTAATGACCACATTGACAACAAACTATGAGAGTAAGATCAATATCTTAGATGAGACTATGCAATTTTAAAAAGACTTCAAGAGGGAGACTTTGATTAGAAAAATATTTGCATTTGAGATATCTAGATTGAAGACAGATCCTAAAAGTGAGACAGCCTTCAAAGCCACATTCCACAACAAGAAATCTATAAGTAGCTCTAGTAATAATAAAGAAGTGGATACAGACCTAGAAGAAATCATTGCTATGATTGCCAAGAAGGAAAGGAAAGGTAAAGGGAAATATGAAGGACAACTACCATTCAAATGTTTTTCATGCAACAAAGTTGGTCACTTTGCATCTAAGTGCCCTACAAGAGTCAAGAAATTCAGATCAGATTACAAACCTAAGTACACTAAAGAATGTTATCATGTTGAGGATGGTGTAACTGATGATGACTCAAGAGAAGATGAAATTGGATTTGTTGCCATTAAAGACATTGAGAAGATGCTTGAAGAAATGGACAAATAAGATGAAGTAAAAGAACAGGAGTTAGCATTAGTTTCAAAAGCTGACATCAGAACTGACTGTATCATTGACAACAGATGTTAACACCACATGACAGGAGACAAAGATAGATTTGTACATTTGGACAAGTACAAAGGTGGCATGGTTAGATTTGGAGATAACACTCCCAAACCTATCATAGGAAGAGGTTCTATAACCCTAGTTGGAAAGAACACGACAGATGATGTTATCTATGTTGATGGTTTGCATCATAACTTACTAAGTGTTGGACAGTTGCTTGATAAAGGATATCAGTTGGAATTAAAAAACAACCAGTGCATCATTAATAACAAAGAAGGAGACATGATTGCATCAGGTTCAAAGACCAAAGGTAATGTTTTTAAGCTCAACTCAAAAGTAAGTTGTTTTGTTGCAAAAGTAGATGATAGTTGGCTATGGCATAAGAGACTTTGTCATATCAATTTTGACAACATAGTCAAGATAAGTAATGTAAAGGTAGTAAGAGACCTTCCTAGAATTACAAGACCAGTTGACACCATATGCAGGGAATGTGTGATGGGGAAGCATGTGAGGACCTCATTCAGGAGCAAACAAGACTCTGCAAAAAACAAATTAGATCTGATACATACAGACCTATGTGGACCTACTTAAACAAGATCATACTACAAAGAAAGATATTTTATTTTTTTTGTTGATGATTTCTCAAGGATGATGTGGGTTGCATTCTTAAAATAAAAATCTAAAGCTTTTGATAAGTTCAAATTATTCAAAGGTAAGGTTGAGAATGAATCTGGATTAAAGATAAAATGTCTCAGATCTGATAGAGGAGGAGAATTCACCTCTGACCAGTTTTATGACTACTGTGAAGAACATGGAATCAAAAGATAGTTAAGTGCACCCATAACCCCTCAGCAGAATGGGATAGTAGAAAGGAGGAACATGATAATACTTGACACAATGCACACTATCATGATTGAAGGAAAGGTTTCCCATACCTACTGGAGAGATGCAGTCAATACAACAATTTACACTATCAATAGAATACAATTGAGATCAGGCATGGAAAAGACGCCTTATGAACTTTGGTTTGGTAATGTACCCACTATAAAATACTTCAGAATCTTTGGAAGCAAGTGCTACATCAAGAGAAATGATAGCATTGGTAAGTTTGATGCTAGAAGCGATGAAGGTATTTTTCCTGGTTACTCTACTAAAAGTAAAGCCTATAGTTGTTTCAATCTAAGATTAAAGAAGATCATTGAAAATACTCATGTGAAGATTGATGAGAAGTTTATGATTCAAGAAAGTTATTATGACTATGCTCCCATGATTGAAGATGAGCCCAGACCCATCAATAAGGACACAATTATTGAAGAAATGTTTGATTGTATTGATGTTTTATGTAACAATCCTGAACCAAGTGAAGAAGAATCACAAATCACAGATGAAAGTATCACTCCTAAGAACTCAAGGTACACATCCAAATACCACTCTAAGGAAGATATCATTGGAGATCATAGCGCAAAAGTCTTGACAAGATCTAGAGAAAAAGGTTTAACCGCTGATGAAGAGGTATGCTTACTTTCACAGATTGAACCCTTAAGTGTTGAAGATGAGTGCAAAGATTCAGATTGGAAAAGTGCCATGCAAGAATAATTAGATCAAATAATCAAGAATGAAACATGGGAACTGGTCCCTAGACCTCATGACAAGAACATGATTGGAACTAAGTGGATATTCAGGAACAAAATGAATGAAGAAGGCACAATGGTAAGGAACAAAGCAAGATTAGTATGCAAAGGATATGCGCAGAGAGAAGGAATAGACTACACTGATACATTTGCCCCTATGAGAAGACTTGAAGCTATCAAGTTTTTTTTGGCCTACGCAACATTCAAGAACTTTAAGGTATATCAAATGGATGTCAAATCAACATTTTTAAACGGTGACTTAAAGGAAGAAGTCTACATAGAGCAGCATGAAGGATTTAAACTTTCAGATAAATCAGACATGGTATGCAGATTAAAGAAAGCACTTTATGGACTTAAACAGGCACCAAGAGCGTGGTATGAGAGACTTGATGGTTACTTAACAAAGATAGGATTCAGAAAAGGAGCAGCAGACTGTAATTTATTTATAAGAGAGACAGATGAAGGACTACTACTTGTTGCTATTTTTGTTG
>MU223607.1:1623698-1640245 GCA_018584345.1 Thuja plicata
GAAAAGTGAATTTGAAATGAGCATGATTGGACCTATCAAATACTTTCTTGGATTGAATGTAAAACAAACGGACAAAGGCATATTCATAAATTAGTCTAAGTATGTGAAGGAGATATTGAAGACCTTCGAGATGGAAGATTGCAAACCAGTAAGAACCCCCATGATAATAGGATGCAAGCTTTCTAAAGATGATAATTCCACAGCAATTGACAAGACCTTATACAAGTCTATGATTGGAAAACTCATATATCTCACTCAATCTAGACCTGACATTTCTAATGTAGTTGGCATTGTTGGAAGATTTGCAGCTAAACCCAAGAAAAATCATCTAATGGCAATAAAAATAATATTCAGATACCTAAAGGGAACTATAGACTATGGTTTATGGTATCCTATCTCAGAGAACATACAACTTCATGTGTATACAGATGCAGATTTGGCAAGTTGTGTTGATGATAGAAAGAGCACATCAGGAGGAGCACTATTTCTTGGAGACAGGTTGGTCACTTGGACAAGTAAAAAGTAGAATTGTATCTCTCAGTCAATAGCAGAAGCTGAGTATGTTGCAACAAAATTGAATTGTTCAACAATGGTTTGGATCAAACAGATGGTTAAGGACTTTGGTATTCAGATTGATTATCCTATTTTTATTCACTGTGACAACACTAGTACTATCAATATGTCAAAGAACCCCGTGATGCATGCAAAGAAAAAACACATTGAGATCAAATACCACTTCCTAAGAGAAAAATTTGCAGACAAAGAAGTAAAGCTGGATTATGTAAGCACTAAAGAACAACTAGCAGATATTTTTACAAAGCCTCTGTCAAAAGATACTTTTGAGTATCTCAGGGAGAAGTTGGGAGTAATTCCCTTTCTTGAGTCTGATTAGAACTTGCAGAAAGAACATCAATCCTTGGTGACTGATGAATGGTTGACTACTCTACTTCTGGAGTAGTACCTGTGCTTAATGGTGTTTAACACCCTTTGTCATTGATGTCAAAGGGGGAGTATTAGTAAGGGGGAGAATATACTCTGGGGGAGTATACAGAGCAACAACAGTGAAGAGGAACCTTTGATGAGGATATTGAGAAGATTGTAAAAAGAAGGAAGACACTTTGAGTTGATGATATCATATGTTGCCATCAATGTCAAAGGGGGAGATTGTTGGAGATTTTCTTCTGTGCAAATAATTGATTGTATGTTTTCCATTGATGACAACATATAATATACAACAGGTATCCTATATGCAATTATCAGTACAGATGCTTTAGATCTATGCGTGTTTATTTCCATGGTGTATACATGTTCTAGTGGCTATGTGCATTCATGTTGAGTCAGATATGCAGTTTCAGTTGAGTTATGATTAGTCAGTTATGGTAGTTACAGTTTCTGGAGTTTATTCGCTAAGAGCCGACGTAAATACAGTGTTTCTTGAGTTGCACCTATCTTCGGGATATGCATGTTTGTATTCATGTTTATTTATGAGTTAAAGATAATTATACAAAGGCGCTAAATATGTTTCAATAGAATCGTGGTGTTAGAGTTAATTTGGTGAAGCTGACTTTGTGAAGTGTCGCGTCTATTCAGTTTGAGTTGCGCGGTCCTAATTTGTATTGCGTGCTTGGTTGAGCCAACAAGGAAGTTGATGAAGTGTTTCCAGATACCTTCGTGATCTTATCCTTGGTGAAGATACATATAGTAGTTCAAATATGTTTGCTAAGTGTCAAAAATGTTGTGAAGAAGGAAAGACAAAGAAGAGCAGATAGTCAGAAAGAATAAGTTGAAGATCTATGTGAAGAAACATAAGTTGATTGAAAATCATTGGAATTGATCAAGACAACAGGTCTACTTAAATAGTTCATTTACCAAATATATTGTATATCTGTTATACTGAAGGTTATAGCCTTCACCACCTTAGCAGTGAGCTATTGGACAGTGAGTCCTCACCCTTAACAGGGTTATCTGTAAAAGACTCCTAACAGGGTCTGACCTTTAACCAGGTCTCTATACTTCTTGCATTGTAAAGATCAACTCCTAACATGGTTGTAAGATCTTCTAACAGGGATCATTATAAACTAGTGCAGTTATTTGTGGGTGCTAATTTCCACCAGTGTTTTTGCCTATTTGGTTTCCCCGTAATCAAATTGTTTAGTCTATTGTGTTATCTAAATGTGCATTTACTTTATGTAAAATTACATTAAAGAAAGAGAAAAGAATTAAATTAACTGATAACTGATTCACCCCCCCTCTTAGTTATCCTTGGGACTATTCCAATAGTAATCTCTTCCGATCATATCAAGCATAAAAGATCCAAAATATTTGTGAACTTAGAAAACTTAAGGATATTACATCTCCTTGCCCTGGATGTGGACTTCTTCCTACACCTCCTCCACCTCCTATTTATGCTCCAGTTTCACCTCCTATATCTTATACATGTTCCAGGCTAATGTTATCTCTCAACCTATTGTGGTTTCTCTCGTTCTTCCCCCTAAAGAATAAAATGAACCCATGTTGATTGATCCTAAACCAAACCCAATTTCCAGAAAAACCAAACGTAACCGTCATGCTCATGACCACCGCCATAAACATCATGCTAGAGCTTATCAATGTGCTTCCCAAAAAATTCCTTCACCAAAAACACCCATTGATGCTTTGATTCCCTTTGACCAACCTATGCTTGAACTAAAGGAGGAAGTTAACTTGAAAAAGATGAAATTAAAAAAACGTGATAGTTCTATTTGTATCTTGTATTTAATTACAATTAATTTGGATGAAGAGGATACTCTTGATGATGATGCTTTTGATGTTCCCATTGAAACTAACGATGATATTCATGTTAGTGATTATGATGATATGTTTGATATTATTGATGCTAATCATGATTTACCAACTAGATGTTTTCATAATAGTTACCTCTTAATCCTAGTGATGAGCAAAGTGACCCATCTTCACAGCATGGTCCTTGTTCAAAACTAGCTATGATTCCATCTATTGTGCTTGATGTTGCTCCTCTTGTGTGTTTCCCACCTACCCTAAACACTACAGACCGAGATGGGGGGACATGTGATATACTTGACTAGCTCCTCTTGTGCGATGGATTTTGTGTGTTTGCCTATTGTAATGTGCTTCCCCCGTGATTTCTTGCATGTTATATTTTTTGTTTAGATTTCTTTAAGCAACCCTTGTTGCTCTGTTGGTGCAAGGTGATCCATGAATCAAAATATCATAAACATTCCTCTATTTGTATCTCACTTCTTGTATATGTTGTTACATGTTATGTTCTTCATGTGCCACTATTCATAAATATGCCTTTGTGTTGTCTGATTGGGGATGATGCAAAACAATAGATACTTATTCTTTTTGGTCTCCATAATGTCGACCCAAAAAGACTTTTCTTCGTAACTCTTATGCGTCATTCTTCCATTGTGCTTTTAGTTCTACTATATTTGGGTAATGATGATATTTCATTTTGATTTAATATACATCTATTATCTTATGATCATTCTGACCCCAAATTTAGCACATCTCTTCCGTGCTCTCTTAGGTCATGTGTTCATTTCCCTTGATTTATCCTTTCTTGGGGGCATCTCATAGTGGAAACATTTCTTGTTGGTGCATGTATGCTCTGTTAAAGTCATTGATCTCGTTAAGGCATTTGTAATCACTTTAACATGGGGGTATGCACTCCTCTTTATGTTTCACATTTTGCACACATGTACTCAATGATTCGATGTAATCTCTCTTGCGAATGACCAAGGAGACAACACTCTCCTTGTGTTCATCCTTTCATTAGATCCCTTAATGGAGACAAGGATTTCCTTAAGGACTAATCCCCCTTCTTTGAACCTTTAGGAGACAATGCTTTCGATAGGCTTGATCTATTTCTTGATCCCTAAGGAGACAATGCTTTCCTTAGGCCTGATCATTCTCTTGTTGAATCCATTGATGGATAAAATGCTTTCCTTATGAACTTATCATTTTTTATGGATTGACTAGAATTACACAACTTGCTAGACCTTCAATGTCATCTTTTGCAATGTTTCCTTTGTGTCATCCATGGTAAGGCAATCCCTTACTGGGCTAGTGATCATGCCTTTTCTCTCTCCTTTCTCTTTCTCTTTCTTTCGAGTGATTCCTCTCTTATCTTGGTTTCAGATTTGATGAAGACTTTAGTCACTTAGGGGATTGATGTTTCTTTGTCTCCTTTAACTTGGTAGGATTTTTCTTATGCATTGATCTTCTTTACCATGAGCATGAGCTTGTCTCATACTCTCGCTAAAGTGGGGCCTAAATTTATAGACCTAAAAAGTTAGCACCCAAAATTAGATGCTTTATGACCTATTAGGCCCCATTTTGGTGATTTTGAGGTCTAAATGACCGTTATGCTTGATCCATGTGACCTATCTTTTCTTTTCCCACACCTATTCACTATCCCTGATCTCCCAATGAAATTTGAGCATGTTTTACGTGGGACACATCACCAATGGTGATCTTGTTAAAAGTGTGGTTTCTGTTACACCAAAAGATCAACCTATTAATGCCTGATACAACCACTAGACTTATAGAATCCATAGGAGGCTATTAGTCCCTTGTCACGAATCCCAAGGGGAGCGCTAACCATTTTTCCAACAATCTCCCCCTCAACGTTACCCAAGGGGATTTGAATCTATGACCAAGCTATAATACCACTTGTTAAAAGTGTGGTTTCCGTTACACCAAAAGATCGACCTATTAATGTCCAATACAACCACTAGACTTATAGAATTCACAAGAGCTGATTAGTCCCTTATCACGAATCCTGAGGGGAGCGCTGACCATTTTTCCAACAGATCTGTCCCTGAGACACATTGCCAATGGTGATCTTTCCTTGGCACACATCGCCAATGATGATCTATCCCTAGGGTTTAGGCCCAAATTTTTCTCGAACCCTAATATTGGGGTCTTCTTCCGAGGTTTTCAATTATGGTCGGCTTGGATCAAATTTGAATCCCAAAATGAGGGAGTAAAGTATAAAAGGATATCCTCTCCTCTCATTTGGCAGGAATAAGTGAATCAAGTGCAATTATTTTAGCAATCAAGTTATCAAGATTTCAAACTAGCAAGAGCAATTAAGGATTTGGATTCAAGATTCAAAGGCGAGCATCCAATTCAAGATCTCCAAGTATCCATTTCTCAAGTTCCATAAAATCAAAGGCAATATTCTCCCATGATGGCCAAGTAGAGGAACTCTCTCTCTCTCTCTCTCTCTCTCTCTCTCTCTCTCTCTCTCTCTCTCTCTCTCTCTCATGTGGTNGGCTCTCTCTCTCTCTCTCTCTCTCTCTCTCTCTCTCTCTCTCTCTCTCTCTCTCTCTCTCTCATGTGGTTATCAAGCATATCTACATTCTAGATCTCGGAGTGGAAATCATAGATCTATACATTTGTGAGGGAATCCTTGATTCTACATCACATTCCAAGGTCAAACCTTTGGATTTCAAGAACATTAAAGCATCTTCATGAATTTGAGTGATTTCTACATTCTTCAATGAGGTTTTATGGAAGGAACAAGTTACAGAGCTACGGTTTCAGATATGGGCAATGTAGGTACAGTTGCAAATTTTGTGAAAATTTCATCCGAAAGAGTTGAGTAAAGATCGATTTTCTCCCTATCCCCTAGGTACAGATCAACTTTCACCTTGTCCCTGTCATTTTTTACTAAAATTTTTGGAGCAGGTTAGTTTCATCTTCTGATTTCTATTTTTGTTAGTTTTAGCTCAATATCAATTCATACAAGCTTGTTTTAATCATCTTTTTAGTGAATTTTCCAAAAGATAAATTATATTACATAATCATTCCCATTTCATTTCAATTACATTATTTAGTGAAGGATAGACCTTATTTCCAATTAGTGTTTGAGTCACCTCTTGAGCCTATTAGAGATATTCTTCCTTCCTAATGTGCAATTCATGAAATGGGGAAGTAATTCATTTAGTGTGTTTTATGTTGCATTGCTCTCCCCATTTTCTATTGTACAAGTTTTATACCCAAAATTATTGTAGGATGTAATTATGAATTAGAGGTATGTATTCTCGTCAAGCTCACAAGCCCAAGCTTCAATTTGGTGGGTCTCCTTGTTGCTATGTTTCTTTGCATTTCTCTTTAAAATGGCAAATAGTTTAAACTTTGGGAATTTATTTTATACCCAGATTCTTTGCATTTCACTTGGAAGATAGTTTAAACTTTTGGCATTTATTTTATACCCAAATTTATTGTAGGTTGTGATTGTAGATTACTGTTGGAAAAAGTATGAGACTACTTGGATGTGAAGGTAGGAAGAGATAGCCTATGCTTTTAAGGAGGTACATTTGAGTTGGGGTTTTCAAGCTCAAAGAGCTCAACTTCAATTGGGTGGGTTTCCTTGTTGATCTATTTCTTTGCATTTCCTCTCAAATTGGAAGAGTTTAAACCTTGGCATTTGATTTTATAACTAAATTTATTGCGGAATGCAATTATAGATTGGAGTTAGAAAAAGTATTTGGATACTTGGATTATGAGGATACATAGATGTAGAAACAAGAAGAGCTAACTTATGATTTGATTTGTTTTTTTCCTATCACAGTGACGTAAGATATTATGAGACTTACACTATCTTTAATGGAGGAATATATTCTTTGTAATCTCCTTGATTTTGAATTTTAGAATACTACAATTGAGGCTTGTTTGTTTCTTCAAAAAATTGAGCGAGCTCACTAAATCCTCATCAAAATCTACGTATCATTGTCAAGCTCATAGACCTCAACTTTAATTAGGCGAGTCTCCTTGATGCTCGGTTTCTTTGCATTTTCCCTCAAATTGAAGATAGTTTAAGCTCTGACATTTGATTTCATACCCAAATTTATTGTAGGTTGCAACTATAGAATAGGATTAGAAAAAGTATGAGGCAAACTTGGTTGGAGAGACATGAAGAGATAGGATATTCTCGTAGGAGATGGATTTGAGTTGGTTTATTCTCATCACAAGGATAGAAGATATTTTATGAAGCATACTCTATCTTCAATGGAGGCATATTTTCTTTGTAATGTAAATACTGTTGAGATGAATAAACAAAGAAAGACCTCATATAAAATAATTGTATTATTTGTAATCTTCTCAATTTTCAAAAGCTTCTGGCTCTTTAAGATTTTGCTGGCGATTATACAATCAACAATGGAGAAGAGAGTGGTCAAATTTTAGATTCATACGATTTTGATTGAAATTTTTGGTTGGTTTCATTATTTTTTTAACTGGGCAATTTTGTGCATGACAATTGTTGAGATGTAAATTTGGTCTTTTTAAAACTAAATTATCTAGTTGAATTGATCATGGTTCGTAGCTTATGCAACTTATCCAAATTGTTTATTCTCTTGTTCTAAACAATTTATTTTTTGTACTGAGGCATTGGATTCATGACAAGATTGAAGAAAAATTAATAGGAAATTAAAGTTAAAGTTAGAATGAAGAGTATAAATAGTAACAAAGAAAAATAAGAAATTTGTATTGTGATTATTCATTGCCTTAACTTTTTCCCCTTTGGGATCTCCCCACTGGGCCTACACGCATGTGGGAAGGGGGAAACACTTTAATGCTGAGTGGAAACCTATGGTTCCTTGACCATTTACAAGATTCCAACAAGATGGCCCCCTTGATTAGCCATCATTAGGACCATTAATTATGAAAAGTGTCAAATTCTACCTAGGTTAAGTAATTAAAGAATAATAAACAATTTGTTTTCAGGCATTCATCTGGTCATGTTATCATTTTAGGTATTTCAAGTTGTGAGTTCAATTTTTCATTTGTTCATTTGTTCATTTTGTGAATGAAAGTTTAAAGTTAACTTTATAGTTAACGATGCTTAAGTTGAAGTAAAATGGGATGTGTGACCTCTAGGAGTATCCTCTAGATGCAATGAATGCTAAGTGTACCATTCATCCTCATGAGAGATAATGACCTTGAGGGCTAAGTGTTAAGCTTACTGTAAATTTCATGGTAAAGGGTGCTTGATTTAAAGTAGTACTAGGATGGGTGACCTCTAGAGAAGGCCCAATGCTTCACCTTTGTGACATCACCAAGATGCAATGGATGCTTAGTGTACCATTTGTCCTCATTAGAGATTGGTTCTTGTGAACCACTACTCATGAAACATAGAGCCTACAAGTATAATGCCTAATGTTATAACCTATAATGTAATAGTTGCAGATAATGTGAAAAATGGAAATGCAGAGGTGACCTTGAAGTTTTATGGTCAAATGCAAATGTAGGGTGTTAAACATGACTCGGTTAGCTTTTTGAGTGTACTCTTCGCATGTGCCCACTTATTAGCCATGCAAAAGGGCAAGGAGATCCATAGTACAATAATCAGAAAGTAATATGATTTGTATATTTTTGTAGGGAATGCTATCATAAACATGTATGCTAAATGTGGGAGTATACATAATAGAGTTCAGGTATTTTAAAAGATGTCCGAGAAAGATGTAGTTTCATGGAATGAAATGATTGTGGACTATGGAATGCATTGTCATGGCGAGGATGCCCTTAGACTATTTGGACAAATGCAATAGTCAGGTACACAACCAAATTACATTGCCTTTATTGGTGTTTTGTTTACCTATCTCCATGCAAGCATGGTAGATGAAGGCAAGAGACAATTTAATTGTATGATACACAACTATTTAATAACACCCTATGTGGAACATTATGCCTGCATGGTTGATCTATTTGGGCATGTTGGATGTCTAGGATAGGCTTATGACTTTATCAAGAGCATGTTGTTAGAACCTAATGTAAGCATGTTGGGGACCTTGCTAGGTTCATGCAACATCTACAGTAATGCAGAGCTAGAAGAAACTATACCGAATCTAATTTCCAGATAGAGCCTCAAAATGTTGGAAATTATGTGCTCCCGTCAAATATCTATGTTGTAGATGGGAGGTGGGATGATGCAAGAAAGGCGAGAAAAATAATGCAAGACAAAGGTTTGAAGAACAATCCAACTTTAGTTGGATTGATCTCTAGAATATGATGCACACTTTCATTTAAGAAGTAACCTTATTTTGCCCGATACAATGAGCTTATTTGCTTAAAACATCAAGGTTTCCACAATGGAACCCAAGGTTCATTTTCAAGGTGGTATAATAGTGTTGAAATTGGGTAAAATACCACATTGAACTTGCTAGTTGTGGCATAGCCCAATGAACAAGGATGATCACCCTAAAAGAGGGATTTACCTAGCCATCAAGGAGAGTTATATTAGCAAACATTGAAGTTTGAAAACTTATGATTTTAGAGGAGGTTGGGAGCATATGTTGTCAAAACAAATCATATGATTTATAAGAAAGCTAAACAGATGACATTGTTTGCTAACAAGGTGAGGAGCATATCAGTACCCCTTCTCTGTTCCTTTTTGGATAATAAAAATCCTTCTTTTCTTAGTAATGCTACACTTGCAAGTTCATCCCAAAAATTTCTATGTGATAAGTATTTCAATGGATAGTAACCACTACATCTTTTATGGACAAATCTTTGTTTTTGTTGGGAGTACATGTGATAATTGATGAAAAAAGCCTAAAACAACTAAATAAGCATGCATATTGATTTCTTTTAAAATCACAAGGTACATTATATAGTGTGTCTCTATTACAACATCCCTAAATACTCATGGTGTAATAGTTACTGATGTAACTGACCATGAGTTACTTCTTACCCGCATCTAAGTTGAAATAGATTACACAAAAAATTACATGGTACTAACAACTCAATTCATGCTTTTGTATTTTTATTTTTTTTACAAAGTCATTGTAAAGGAGTGATTTAATACTTATTAAAGGAATTGGCATAAAAATGTAGTTTACATTCACAAAATTATCTCTTATTGAAGGGCTCTAAGTAGGTGTCAAAGGTGAGATGGAGGCATAAAAACATTCAAGAGTTGATACTCTTGTAGTGGAAGCGTGGGGTATAAGTAACAACTAGGCTATATGATTAAGTAACAACTGCGAACAAATCAAGTGACACAGGCAGAGGGGATATTGCAATGATTGTCGAGTCTAGCTTTGCTTGAAAGCTTCTCAAGGGTTTTAAACAAGCCCATTTTGTACATATCAAAGCTTCTCAAGGGTTTTAAACAAGCCCAGTTTGTACATATCCTGCAATCGTTGTAGTATACGAAACTGATTCTTTTTTAGGCATTTTGTCAAACAATTCACCTGCCTTGTAGGTACTTGGACATTATGCATATACGTCTACTATAGGGTATAACATCTGACATTACTTTTTGAGGCATTTAACCAATTCATTTGCAGTGACCATTGATCCATTGTTGAATGGCGTGCTTTCTATGCAAAAAGCAGTCTCAAACAACCTCCCGGAATGAAGTTCACGAATCACATCAAGAGTAGTACTATCTCTCAACGCTTCTTTAACACCTCCAATATAGACCTGAAAATGCTCTCAGGACCACTGTCCTATACAAAAGACCTGATGGGAAATTTGAGCCTGTTTAGGCAATTCTAGACTAAGTAGCTAGGTCTGACTAGTAGACGATAAACTACAATGGTTTGATAATGTCAGCAGACCCACAAAGGAAAAAGAATGTTTACAAGGCAATTGGGTTTTTTTGGTTCAATTCCTTAACCTTGTCGAGGTCGATAGGAAGGTTTCAAACTCCCTTGTTCTTCGACATGGCTCTGGAAATCTATAAAAACGCGATAGTGTTAAGTTTCGAAGAAAAAGTTCTGAAAAACACCATCGAGCTAGAGTCTACCAAGCAATGAAAAATAAGCAGACACAGAGGAGTTTATGGAATTTATTTTTACCCATCTACTAAATGGCGGGCTATACACCAATACCTTCGAAGTTAAATCTTTTAGAGCGCCCTGTTACAACAATCAATACCATTCTCCATGTTTGGGTCTCAGGATAGTATAAAAGGCACCTTTCATTTCACATTGCCCCCCGACTTATGTAGGAGAACGCCACCTAAACTATAATTACAAATATTTTTAAAAGTTAAATAAATAAACAAATTAAAAATTTAGTGTGCAAACAATCAATGCGTATTTTTCAAAGCTAAGCTCAGACATAATGCACTAAAGACAAAAAAAAAAGTCAAACATTTTTTTTTCAAATTTTCAAAAACACACTGATTTTTTTGTGGTTTTCGACCATAAAATATATAGATCATGAAGAACAGATGTTGAAAATTTCGAGAAAATCTATTGTGTTTTTGGATTTTGAAATCTGGTCAATGGTACATTTTGTAGGGAGCTTAGGCGCGTCCTTTTTCAAATAGGGTAAAATACTTTAATTTTAGTTTTGCTATACAAAATTTTATTTTTATTTTGCTCTTTCCTTAGACTTTTTACTCTTCCAGATCAAAAGTGGGTATGGATATGCATGGTTGTTCTTGAACATAGTGGTTTTGTAGGTTTTATACGGTCAACAAAAAACTTGCAGTTTTGTGGATCTACTAAAGAGTTATTTTCTAGACCATGGTTCCTTTGGGGTGTTCTTAGATGAGATACTTGTAGTTTTGCATGCATACTTTGTCCATGGCGAGAGAAGGTGTAATGCTTTCTTTGCATCTTGCAATGATTGAATTTGTGAGTTATGTGATTATGTGGGTTGATCACCTATTTGTTGGATGTCATTGCACCAAAAGATCAACTTGTTAATGCCCGATACAACCTTTAGACTTATAGACACATGATGCATTTAAGCCATGTCGCAAACCCAAGCATCGCGTTGCACATCGGGAGGAGACCAAGGGTGCACACCTTGCAACAATCCCCCCAACACAAGTGTCGAGTTCAAAATTGTCACCTAGGCTTTGATACTAATTGTTGGTTGTCGTTACACCAAAAAGATCAACCTATTAATGCAGGGCACAACCAGTAGACTTATAAATGCGAGAGGCGGTTAATCCATGTCACAAACCCCCAAGTGTCGTGCTACACATCACAAGGAGACCAATGACACACACCTTGCAACACTATTTAGTTGTAGTGGGATAACTTGAATGTTGACTGCCTATATCCATGAGGTTTGTTCCAGTGTTGGTGCAAACTTGTTAGTCAACCTTGTTTGTAGTCACTTGTGAATTGGCATGATTGCTTTGGGATGAGAGAATGGATAATGAGTGAGTGCCTAGATAGTTAATCATGGGGTCCTATGGCATAATGTATTTCCTTAGTTTGGAAATCTGGGATTCACTTGGTGTCATTATTAGTACACTTGTAGGTGCACGGACCTAGAATATTTTCAGATTTGGGAGATGGTGTGTCATGTGCTTTGGAGAGATCGATATCATGGTTTAGTGGGAGCTTGAGTAGTAAATGTATATTCATCACATGACAATGGTTGACCTTCTTGGAGGGATTCTTAGATCCTATTTCTGCAGAAGTGTTCCTTCACCTCTGCATGTACACTAGTTGATGATGTGTAACATCTGAGAGCCATGGAGGATTGTTGGAGTCTTTGGTTGAGGTGTTGGTGGTGCTTGACAAGAGATATTGGTTTAAAGTATGTTGGTGTTATGTCATCATACTATCTTGATTGCACATTAGAGTTTTTGCAAGATACATTGCTCTTCAAACCATGGTATGTTCACTTGGAGCATGTGATCTCCTAGGAGAAGATGGTTAGATCATGATGTCATGATGGGTTCCTGATTCAATTGATTGAAGTTTGAGAGTAGTCTAGTGAGCTCTCTTTGTATTGGGTGCATTGGTCATATGCCTAAGAAGCTTCATGAGAGTGCAAAGATGCAGTTGGAGTTTAGCATGAATTGATCTTTTGTTAGTACTCACAGATACATAGTAACTTAGGCAAGGTTGGAGTTTCTAGAGATAAGAGATATGTTGCTGAGATGGTTACTCTTGACGAGATTTTAGTAAGAAGTTCGCAGAGCCTACACCTTGGTTGAACATGAGTTCAACAAAGACTTATGAGGAAATTTCACTTGGATGAATCATGATGACTTGCATATCTTGGAGGAGCATTCTCATTCTCTATTCTTGGTATACTCAAAAGTCTATTACTTGAGAAATATTGCCCATTATTTCTTTCAAGTGCTTTATGCTTTTATTTCATATTGATGAAGACATTCATTGTGAGAGATGAATAACATGGTTATCTCCTTCAGGTGTATTTTCATTTATGATGATCCTAGGAGATGGTATTGGGATGATTTCTTAAAATGAGAGATGAATTATCACTTCACAAGTTTTAAAGTATTAAACTAAAAAATGTATGTGCAAGTCAGAATTTAAGAGTAATTAATATAACTAGATAGGTGCATGACCCTTGTTTCAATTATATCATAAATCAAAATTGTAGTTTTCATTCGAGCATTATTTTGGCAATGCCAATTATTTGGACGATTCCAGAATTATGTGGGGGAGTATGGTAGTTTTCACACTTTAAAACCTCAATTGTGTGTTGTTAAGAAGTCTAAAAAAAGGCTGAAATCCCAACTTTGCACTACACCCCCAAACTTTCTCAAGACATTTCTTAATAATGCTCACCGCATCTGCACTTACCTTTTGGAACTATTGAACTGGTAGAGGATATTCAGTGGTTCCTAAACCCATTAAAAACATGACTACACAAGCTTCTAAAATTGATATTCAACAAAACATTTTGCATACAACATTCAATCCAAACTTAGAATCATGAATTATAAATATGTTGTTATTAATTGAAAAGTGTATTGCAAGCTAAATTATATAATATTTTAAAATAATAAAAAAATCACATATAATACATGAATTTTTACATAAATATTGTGTTCTCTAACTATTAGATCTTATATGATTTATTTATTATGATTATTTAATTTTAATAACTAGAAGATTCATTAATCTATTTTAAGATAAAATCAAATTAGTTTTTAATAGTAAAAGTAAATGTATCTTCAATTTTATAAATCAAGTGAGTTAATTACAATCATTAATTTCTTCATCCAAGAATCTATAAATCTACCCCTCTTTTCACAATTTTAATTATCTCGATCATCTTTGAAAATCTTGATCACTTCATAATCAGGTATTCATCTTGATTACTCAACTCAAGAATCTATTATTCATCACTTCCAAGGTATAAGGTGTGATCTTACGTGATTATTTAACCAACCATAGTCATAGCCGGTTCTTCAACAATTACAATTGTCCATAACAAATCCAATTTAATATCCGTGTCAAGTCAGAAACTGGTTTTTGAGCCAAATCCAATTCTGACGTAGTTCATGAACCACTCTCCAATCTAACTCTAAAGCTTTCTTTCAAGCGGGTTATTGACTTGTTGAATTTGTCGACAACAAATCCAATTTAATATCCTTATAATAATCTCCAAAATCTCCCAAATCCCTGACTTGGTTCCAAAATGGGGAAAAGTGTCGACATGGTTCAAGAATCATCTAGATCCTCGACAATAAAGAAAGTTAACACTTTCTTAAAACATAAATCTTCCTTTCACTAGGCAAAATCTACAATGGTTATTAGAAAACCTAATCAAAGATTAGGTTTTAAGTTACATCTAGACTTGACAGGAAACCTAAAATAGATTTATTAAAAAGGCTTTGACTTAGGTGTCAGAGGTGGTTCATGAACTAACCAAACCTCCGACTACGTGCAAAAGTTCTAAAATCTCCCAAATTTCTGAATTGGTTCCAAAATGGGGAAAAGTGTTGACATGGTTCAAGAATCATCCAGATCCCCGACAATAAAGAAAGTTCACGTTGTCTTAAAAAAAGCTTCCTTTCACAAAGCAAAATCTACAATGGTTATATTATAAAACCTAATATTTGATTATGTTCATTAAGTAACATCTAGACCTAACAAGAAACTTAAAGTAGATTTATTGAAAAGGCTTTGAGTTAGGTGCTAGAGGTTGTTTACAAACCAACCAAACCTCCGACTAGGTGCAAAAGTTCCAAATTCTACAAATGGGGAAATGTGCCAGCATAGTTCAAGAATCATCCAAATCCTCAACAATAAAGAGAGTTCACACTATCTTTAAAAAAACTTCCTTTCACTAGGCGAAATCTACAATGGTTATTACAAAACCTAATCACTGATTAAGTTTATTAAGTTACATCTATACCCAACAAGAAACTTAAAATAGATTTACTAAAAAGGCTTTGAGTCATGTGCCGGAGGTGGTTCAAGAACCAACCAAACCTCCAACTCGGTGCAAAACTTCCCAAATCTCCCAAATCTATGAATTGATTCTAAAGTCAGAAAAGTACGGACATGGTTAAAAAATATAAAATCCTCAATAATAAAGAAAGTTTACGAAATCTTCAAATAAGTCTTCCTTTCAATAGTTATCACTAGCAATCGCACCTTAGTGTGCAATGGGAACGCCGTAGATTTATGGACAGGTCATTTAAGTATTGGTCCTTTTGTTTGTCACTCCTTCTCATCCTCTCTAGATCTCCTTATTAATGGGGGCGCATATCCGTCTGAATCAATACTGAGATGGGAGATTACACGACATTACCAAGAACAGTGATTTGTGAAATTGACGTCCACCACTGGCTGGACCATTTGCAATCTCATTGCCCATGTCAATTGAAGGGAAGAGAGAGCACAGTATGTCGACAAGTTGGGCGGGGAAGAAGTAAGACGGTAAAAGATGGAATTGTCATTTAATAATTGTCCCTTTGTTTGTCACTACTCATCCTCTCTAGATCTCCTTATCTTTGTATCAATATAGCTCACCATCTATATAACTTTATAACTTTTCCTCTCTATCTCTCCCTCTCTATGTCTCCTTTGTATCTCCCTAGATCTCTTTCTATCTTTACCTCTTGATCTATCTCTAACTCTCTATATGTTTTTCCCCATCCTCCCACTTTATGAGATCAGCAGAGATGAGATCTGTGAAATTGTTTGTCAATTGAAGGGAAGAGAGAGAACAGTATGTCGGCAAGTTGGGCGGGGGAGAAGTAAGACGGTAAAAGATGGAAATGTCATTTAATAATTGTCCCTTTGTTTGTCACTCCTCATCCTCTCTAGATCTCCTTATCTTTGTATCAATATATCTCACCATCTATATATCTTTATAACTTTTCCTCTCTATCTCTCCCTCTCTATGTCTCCTTTGTATCTCCCTAGATCTCTTTCTATCTTTGCCTCTTGATCTATCTCTAACTCTCTATATGTTTTTCCCCATCCTCCCACTTTATATTCATCTATATCTCTATCCAACCATCTCTCTCCATCACACCCTTCCTATACCTTTTAATCTTTACATCTCTATATTTCTTCTCCCATCTTTCCCTTTATATTTATCTCTATCTTTTCATCTCTCTATAATTCTCTATGCCTATATATCTCTCCCTTTCTACCTCTCTCTATTACTTTGTACTTGTATATTTATCTTTATATTTCTCCCTCTCTCATTCTCTATTTTTTTAAATTTACATCTTCCATTTGCACTCTCCCACTCTCTCTCTCTCCTCTCCATGTCCCTCTTCCTCTCTCTCTATTTTTCCCCATCCCCCCACTTTATATTCATCTATATCTCTATCC
>MU223607.1:1640295-1655127 GCA_018584345.1 Thuja plicata
CTCTCTCTCCTCTCCATGTCCCTCTTCCTCTCTCTCTATTTTTCCCCATCCCCCCACTTTATATTCATCTATATCTCTATCCAACCATCTCTCTCCATCACCCCCTCCCTATACCTTTTAATCTTTACATATCTATATTTCTTCTCCCATCTCTCCCTCTATATGTATCTCTATCTTGTCATCTCTCTATCACTCTCTATGCCTATATATCTCCCCCTTTCTAGCTCTTTCTATTACTTTCTACTTATATCTTTATCTTTATATTTATCCATCTCTCATTATGTACAGTTAAGAGTGCTATTTGAACTTGTGACCTCCCTTTCAAGAGTACAGGTTCTCCACTACTAGGCCATCACAAGGGTGCAATAGGTTGGTTGAACTATCTTTAGACACGTATGAACAAGGGCAGGTTTAAAATCAAATTTCCAACCTTTTTTCCAAAGCAAAGATAACGCATAAATTGTTATTTTCTATCAAAAAATTTGGATTCATAATGCGATGTCTTTGTACAAATCGGTCAATAGTAGCAAAGAATTGGTTAATAACATTATTTCATATATTAAGATCATATTGAAATATATACAAGTTCATTATTTAAAACTCCAATTTTGCCTGAAAATTTAACTATTCATCTCACAATAGTATGAAAGAGCAAATTTTTACATATGATGAATGTGTACATAACATGATTAAAACATATAATTTCATTTCTAAAGCTGGATATTTCATAGCTTCTTTAAACCATTTCATTTCCTTGGCACTTGTACAAAAAGTTCACTCTTTATCGGAAGTACTGTGGTTGAAGTTTCACGAGAAACAAATTTCACTAAGATTGACTTCGAGACATCCAACATCCTACTAAGAATACATTGTTTTACATATCAGTGAAGAACCATTTGTGGGGGAATTTGAGCATACCATAATATTAGAGAGTGTGTTTGGGCATTCATTTCTTGTTTGTATATAGATATCTCAACATTAGTAATGTATATCTTAACAGTGAGTAGGTATCCGGAGTACATTCATAGATGTTTGAAAAACATGTCAAGAGATCATGCACGCCAACATTAAAAGAAAATGAAAAATGGGTGATACTTATAAATCTAATATGACCCCTTTTTTAATTTTTTTTTGCATGTTTGAACGTATTGAATTGGTTAAACAACAAACTAAAACGTTTGTATATAGAGACAAATGTGAAAAAAAAACTAAGTGTCCCCCTAGGTAAGATTACATATAATAATATTAATTTATATAAGATAATTAAATTATTTTAAAAATATTAACTAGTTTTATTTTGTAGTTTCAATTACTAATTGATTTTATAATCTGATTTAGATTATAAAATAGTTAACATATATTCATTTACTTATATGTTACTTATTATATAATATTAGTTTTTCTACAATATAATATATTGAAAATAAATTTGAAGGCACTTTTTTTATTTATATAAAATATTACTAAAGATTACAAGAAAAAATAGTTTTCATTACCTTTTTATTAAAAATAATTAAATATAAATATATATTTTTATTTTATATTATATTTTATTACAAAATAATTTTGTACACAAAATAATATATAAAAAGCAATTTTAAAGACAAATATTAAATATAATATATTAGAGAAACTCATAAGTTAATAAATAATTAGATTGAAATATAATTTTATTTTTTGAAAAAAATTAGTAATAATATTAATTTTATTAGACTTATTTTGTTAATATTTAATTTCATTAAATCTAAATTAAAGTCTAGTAAATTAATATGAATTATTGAAAAGGAGATTATGTAACTTTTAAAATTAATAAGTTTGTTTATATTTACAAGTGGTCTGCATGGCATGTGCTGGCAAATGTTTTTCTTGGCACGCAACATAGTAGGTGTCTTCATTTTCTTCACTGTTTTGAAGCGCTTCCTCTTGCTTTCCATCTGGATGGTAATTTATCAATCCCTTCATGGTTCCTATCGTTGTTGGTGTTCTGTGGTAATGCTCTTCTTGGTGTTCTGTGGTAATGCTCTTCTAATATATCTGTAAATGAATTCTATGGGCAAGGTATCTACTATTAGAAATCAAGTTATCCTCTCTCAAATGTTCTGCTAAGGCTAAGATTCAGAGCAATCTCTTGGTAGCTACTGCCAGTGCTCAAAAGATGGTTATTGTTTATGATATCTGCGATGGTGATCATGTGATGAAATGGGAGACACAGAAGAATGTAACTAACATGAATCATTCTAGTCCATTGCAATGGAGAACTAAAGGCAAGGTCGTTGTTGCATCGTGTTGTCTTTCCAGATAGAAAGGTGTCAGCTCTTCATGTGCATAACACAGATGCTGAGTGCAAAGGTATAAATTTCTTTTTCTAACTATGTGTCTGTCCTCTCTCAGTTTTGAAAATCGTATTTCAGAATGGTAAACGGATGGTTTATTTCAGAATATCCAGATAAGCTATAGTGAATATAGTTTCTAGTTCTCTTATGTTCTGTATTAGACTTCTTGAGCTTTGGATATTTCTAATCATATTTCACACCACATGCTGTGTGTTCATCTGCTTCCTACTTGTGTCATATTCTATCCCACCACTAAAAACCTTTGTGTTTTTCTGGTTTAAATCCCCCTCTGCCTTCTGTTTTGTCTTAGTTCTCTTCTTTCTTCAGCGTGGTTTTTCTTTGCTTTGAGTCCAGCTTCAAATGAGATTGTTAAGTGTTATGTTGAGAACTGCACAGTGCGAGATCAAGAGGCCTTTGGCGTTCCAAAGATTGTTTTCTATACGTTTGAGAGGAGTTTTATAGCGTGGGGAAGTGTTTTGAAGCAGATTTGAGAACTAGGTTTGTGTCAGTTTTTGGGATAAGGAGTAATTTTGGAAGAAGATGGTGTTGAGCTCCGTGGAAGTTTGCATGGATTAAGCCCACACAGGTAAAATGTGCTCCCATCTCCCTCTCTCTTTCTCTCTTTCTAGCGCAGTAGATCAGGATGTATGCTTGTGAGATGCTCAAATTGTTGGATAAGCCAAATACTCAACTTCGGATAATGTATACGGTCTAGCTTAGTGCTGGAGGGATTTATCCATCAAGGATTGTCAATCCAGTTTGTTTCAAGCAAGGCAAGATTTAGAACAGTGCCGTTCTTCCAGACAGGGAGCTCAGGCTATGTCAGGAAGCTGCACAGTGAGATATGAGGTATATCCATTTTTTGATACAGGAGAGTCGCTCCCCCCTGAACTTTCACCACCATCTCCAACACCACATACTGGCATGTCTTTTGTAAAGAGCTCGAAGAATGTCTCAGGCGATATACAGAGTTTCTAAAATCCACGACTTCTAGTCTTCTCTCAGATATGTCTAATATAGCTAACAACTCCGCTTGCTTAAGCATTCGTAATTTGGTATTGAAGATATTGATGTTAAGGGCACCACGTATGCAAGTCCTGAAAACATGCTTGAAATTTATGTTCTGGGTGATAGCATGAGCTCCTTGATGACAATCCATTTCAATGCAAGAGAATGCAGTATATCTGATTTGGAACAACTTGGGGTGAAAATTACAATCTTTGGATTACAAAGACAACTTTTTCTATATAGCCCTGTAGATGCCCCTGATTTTATCGTGTCCTATGTCCTGAAAACCGCTTTAGCTAGAGAAGTTGTCCAATTGCAGCAAGTAGACCAGAATAAAGCTCCTGCAGATGAAACATAAATTGCTGGTGCTACGTGGACATCGTATCACTCTCGAACTCTATACGCAGTTCTTAGCAGTTGGAAGGGCAAGATTAAGGTGATATCTTCCATGGGAAAGCAAAGTAGCGGAAAGTCATATTTGTTGAATCATATTCTCTAGGTTGAGCTTCTTCAAATATTAAACGCCGAAAGCTATGTCTGGAGATGATTGACTGTCTGATGCGACAAGCTTTTTCTGTCACTTTTTTTAAATAAGAAAAAAGATTTCATTTTGGACAGCTGGGACGGACAGCTGGCAAAAAGCCACGAATGGGCCAGATGACTTCAATGGTAATCATTGGCCTCTCGTACACTCCCAACCCTAGATCCTCAAAATCAGGCCGGGGCTTTCCAAGAGGGAAACGCCTACGGTGTAATAAAACCTATCGACTATTCGTTGCCTCCTACAAACTACTCCTCGTCATTTTTTTTTAATAAATTAGCTGGAAAACAGCTACCTAAATAGTATATCATATAATTTGTGAAACCCGCGAACTTAGATTAGCAATAATCTGTATTACATTGTCCACTAGTAGATTAAACTGGCGGGTTAGTATTTAGTGCACACATTTATTTTGTTTCAAATTCACAGATGCGCCTCGAACATGGAACCTCTCTGTGTGAACTCTCAAAAACATCATACTCAAGCCCTTTTTTAACCCCTATTACCGTTTTATACAGGTGCGCAAGTCATCATTTGTTACAGTACGTATGTTTCACTTTGCATATATTTATATCTTTCCAATTGTATTTTCCGGTAATTCTGTTTAAATAGGGTTTGATCATCTGTTGGCCCTTTACAGTTATTACATTTGCCCATTATTCATTATCAGGGTTCAAGTCCCTTGTTCATCTTGTTTTATCAGGACTTATCCATTTGCACGTTTGGCTTTGTAAGCGTTTGGTCGATTTGCCATTTTTATCATCACTCGGGGCAATGAGTTAACTGTCAACGCATAAAGTATTAAAACTATTAGGGCTTCGAGTGACTTGAGCATTCTTCTCCACTGGCATGGGGAAGGCGACGGAGGACGTTGGCAGCAGCGACTATTTTAAAAAGCTCTTTGGAAACATAACAAAAGGAGGCTTGTCATTGTTTTCCAGTAAAAACCCTTTTTGTAGGAAACACGAGCAGGGCAGTGATGTTGGTGTGGACGGGGCTTTTGAACAGGTGAAAAGGAAAAACAAGACCGAAAGTGGTGACACATCTGATCAGGTAAACAAGAAATTAAAGGAAGGTCGAAACAGTAAAAATACAGGGCAAAAGACGAGTAGAACCGAAGTTGTCGGTGACGATGCTGAAAATTTGGACATCGGGTCAAAAAACAAGAGAACTTATGGTAAAAATGATGAACATTTAGCCATTGGAAAGAAGAAAAAGAATGCTGCCAGTGGAAATGGTGAGTTTGTCACTGCAAACAATGATAGTAGTGGCAAGAAGAAAGATAAATCGAAGGGTGATGCAAATAATATAAATTCAGAGCTAGGAAAGGTTAAAACAGAGGTCATTGGTGAAAAAGATAAAAATACGGATCTCAGAACATCAAAAAACGCATCTAACAGTGAAAATGGTGGAGAGTTAGAGATCAAGAAAGCCAGAAAGAAAGTTGTTAGTGGGAATGAGCAGGTCAGTGCCAGATTTATCAACAACAGCAATGTCAAGATGAAGAAGCAAGTAAATGGGGATGGAAATAATAACAATCTTGGGCAAGAGAAGACTGAAATAAAGATTGCAATTCAAAATGATGAGAATGAGGACCTCAGGATAAAGACAAAGAAAAACCTCAGTGGAAATGAGGAGGCAGGTACCAGTAACGTTGATCATGCTGGCAAGAAGAAGAAAAATAAGTGTAAGGAGAAGCTAATTGAAGAGGACTTGAATGGAGAGGGTGATTCAGGTTCTTTAGAGGACAACTCGGCCAAGGTGAGTGTCAAATCTCAAATAGATAATGACAAGAGGAAGAATGAAAGGAACAAGAAGAAATTGAACAGAGAAGGTTCAGGAAGAAACGGTAATGTAGGTTCTTCAGATGAAGACCCGCCCAACTTGAGCATCCAAATTCAAGCAGAGAATGTTAAACATGGTTTATTAGAGATGAAGAGGAAGGAAAATATGTTTGAAGACCTTGCAGGAGCAAGGAAGGAGAAGAGAAGAAAAGTTGCAGTGGAGGAAAAATGGCAATCTGCTCTCAAGGTTCAGGAATATGAAGTGCAGGAAACGCCCAAGGAAAATCACCGTAAAAGGAAACTTGAGCAAGAAAACATTGAGCCAAGTAAGAAAGTTAAAGTTCATAATCAGCATTTTGATGACTTTGAAGGTGGAGATAGAACGGGGTCAACATTTGTTGCTGAATCAAAGGAGAAAGCGCTTACTGAATTTAAGGGAAATTCAGTGTTGCAAAAGAGAAAATGGGATGCTTTTGAAGAAGAGGATGATGCAAGACATGGCTTGGGGGATGGTGAATATACATCAAAAGAAGTGGTGTTACCAATGAAAGTAAAAGGCAAGAGGAAGTGGGGTGAGGAAGCATTAGACATGGTTGTTAACAAGAAAGATCGTGATGATAATAAGAAGCTGGAACGGACAGTATTTATTGGTAACCTGCCTCTGGGGTTTAAGAGAAAAAAGCTGATAAGAGATTTTTCTCAGTTTGGGCAGGTTGAATCACTTCGGTTACGATCTGTTCCGATTGTGGATGTGAGTAGGATTATTTTGTTTTGATTTTATGATGAAAGTAGATCTGATATTCAATATTTTGTATCATATGGTTAATGTCCAGCTGTTTGTCATGTGTTTTACATTCTTTGCGCTCTATTTCAAGGTGTTGATGGGATAATCCATGTGCTTTTATTTTTAAAACAGACAAAACTGCCAAGAAAGGGAGCAATACTCAAAGGAAAGGTCAACGATTCCATTAACAGGTTTGTGTTTGTCAGTCTTTTACACTTCAATGCATGAAAGATGGTGCCATTAGCGAACAGGGCTTATATACTGGCTATGAAATTTTTTGTTTTGAAGAGTCAGATGGTTTGAGTTTTTTGTTTTTGTGTTTGACAAAGATAAAATTTTGAACAATTTCACGAGTGAATAAAATCTGGTAAAATTTAGTATTAAGTTCAAACATTATAAAAATTAAAATAAGTTCTAATAGAAAATAAATGCACAAATATATTAAAGGGTTTACAGATTTGCAAGAATATGCATTCTGTTTTGAAAACCATGTAGAAAGACAATTTTTTTTAAACAAAAAATTCCTCCTTGTTTGTTATTTGTGAGGTTTGCTATTGTTTACCACCCTCTCCTTTCTATTAGAACCTTTTCTTTTACTTTTGGACGAATGCTTAAAGATCTTTAACCTATTAAAGGACCAATGGGAGGGACTCTTTTAGTAGGTGAAGGGAGGGATGGGAGAGAGGGAGTGATAACAACCCACCTGACTTGTGAGGCTGAGCAATGTTTTGACACTTATGCTGTCTTCCTTGTCGATCTATTGGTTGAATCTTCTTCCATTGGTTGGGCCTATAGTTTGGCCCTTAGCACAAATGCTCTTCTCTCCTTGCTCTATCACTGAAGGATTTGTTATTGCTCACTCCTTTATAGAATCTCTCCCTCTCTTAATGAAGGGTTTGAACCAAGGTTGCACAGGGACGGGGGTACTTGGGTACTTAGGGTACGGGTACGACTATTTTTCAAAATAGGGGACGGGGTACTTGGGTATTTCAATTTTTTGTTAATATAATTTAATATTTATAGAAAATCTGAAAATATGAGTCATGACAATGGTTATTCAAAACAAGAACATTGATAAAGTTTGCAGATGTAATGTATTGTTTTCAGTGACAAATTTGCAATATGTTTGTAATAATAATATATGCTAAATGTTTAGATGCATAATAGAGAAGGCATACTTTAAACATGAACAAGAAGATCATAAATCATATAACAATGACATATTGCAAATGATAAACTTCTGACTTGAACAGTGATAAAGTTTACTGTTAATCAGTATTTTATCAAAGTTTGAAATTGATTACGTATTGAATTAAGCTTGATAAACAAGTTGATACGCAAACAAAAAATTGAAACAAAAATCAGATATCTTAATCAAGCTCCTTAGCTATGATGCTCTTCACTAAGTACCCGGTAGTTGGGTCCGTGTACCTGGTACTTGGGTACACGTCTTAGGAGTGTGGGTACGCGTACCCATGCAACAGAGGTTTGAACAATAGGAGAGTATTTGCTAGATACAAAAAGGTTTGAACGATAGCAAACTGCCTGACTAAATTAAGTAGATGGAGGTCCTTCATTCCGATGCATTCTTTTGTTGACACCCAGAGATATATCCAACAAAGGGAGAACTTGTGGATATTGTTTCTGTGCAGGAGTAAAGTGGATTTCTTCTATATTAAAAGTAGTATGTTGGGGTACCTTGTTCATTGAACAAAGCAAAATGAATTTAAATATAGTCGATTATACTATTATGCATATATTGTATAGTTATTCTACTAAGTTACCGATTCAGGTACCGAGTATGGGGTTGTGATACAGATTCAGGTATTCGGGTATGACAAATTTTTCCTTGGGTACGGATACATGTACGGTTATGCCCATTTATGTGTGTGTTCAACCATCAACATTATAAAATATAACTATAATTGTATAACTATAAGAAGAGTGATACTCATAAATCCATAATTGCCAATAAATAAATTTTTTAAATACCTCATAATATAGTGTTCATAATTTGCAAAAATGACATTTTTTAAGTCTCAAAATGTTAGTGCACAATGAAAATTCAAATTACAAGCCATATTTAATATCCATGTTCATCTTCATCAAAAGCATCAAGGCCAACATTCCGCTCAACTTCATTTGAACCACAATCCATTAGATTGCCACTACCACTAGCTACATCTGTGTCATGTGCAAGAGCTGCCTCATGATCATCTAAAGAGACTTAGGAAGCTATGCAATTGTAGCATCTAAATCAGCATTGTAATGCCCCCTTTTGTGAATGCCCTAGTTTTTGCCCTAGAATCATATATTCAATAGATAGGGAACATAATCTAGTTAGAGATATAATTTTAACCAAAGAATGTAAAGAAAGATGGATCCCTAGTGAGATCTTGCAATCATGTTAGGTCAAAAATGTTAGGATTAAGTAATATTGACAGGAGGGGGGGGGGGGGGGGAATCAGNGGGGGGGGGGTGAATCAGTATTACAACACTTTACAATTAAACTTAGCAATTTCCAACTTAACCAAATAATTACTGAAATGAAAAGAACATAAAATACACAACTCATAACACCATGATTTTGTTCACGAGGAAAGCCTGGCCAAGGGAAAACCCAGGTGGGGATGATGCCCACAAATATTTACTAAAAGTATAGTGTCCCTGTTAGGAGACCTAGCCCTGTTAGGAGCTGAATATTACATTAGTACATTTCCCTGTTAAAGGAATACAAAACCCTGCTAGCGGTATACACTGAGTACACTGCTCTTACAATCATAAATTTGTCTCTGTTACAATACTTTATCAGAAATAAACTTATACAAGCATATGCTATGCTTTAGTAGTTCCAGTTGTAGCTCGCATCACCTTGTGTCAGATTATAACATCATAATGGATCCATCCATTCGGTCATTCCACATTCATACTTCGCTTCTCAAAATCTCTCCATATTTATACTTTATCTCATACTCAGTCGGCTCCCATATACATCACAAAACGTGATCAACACTTGTACAAAACTCAAATATAAAGTCGGCGATCATACATTACCAAAGTTAGGGTAATACCCAATCCAAATCCAACTTAGCACGTTTGGATTCGGCGTTACACTCCCTTCAACTGCTCTGTCTTGCTGCTACACTGTCTTCGCATGACTTCAATCATCTGTAACTTTCATCTCTGAAATCCAAAACGTAAGCGACCTTAACAGAAGGTCTATCATATCCCAAATTACCTTCCTCTAAGCTCGCATGACATAGTTCATCATATATAGTGCTCGCGGCTCAAAACTGTACTCCTGTACTCAGTAAACTGCTTCCTGGACTTAGTCATTTTACACAACCTTAGCACCAAATTGTGTTCCACTCCAAGCGACCATACATAACTATAGTTTTGCCATAAATGACAACCCTTATACACTACTGAATGAGCCACTTGCCAACAACCTCTCCCTTTGGCATTGATGGCAACTTAGGGAAAAATGACTAAGTGCCCAATACCAAAATAATGACTAAGTACTCTGCTTCATATTATTTCTTCTATATCTCCTCTACTACTCCAAATTTATCTTTCTAACTTTCCTCTATACATTTTTCATATCTACGTCTCCCCCTTTGACATCAATGGCAAAGGTATACAAACATGTAGTATATATAGCAAAATTGGTACAACTGCTTACCAAAAATTTCAGACCATCTTAAGTACATCTTGGAAAGAGCTTTCCAAGATCTTCACTTGTTTAGTCCAGATCTTCACCAAAATCTGACCCACATGGATCAGTCCATTCAGTGCAAACGATGATGTCTTTGCTTCCTTCAATTCAGTAGGCATGTTTTCTGTGAGGGCCTTCGCTGTCTTCCCCATGTCAGAAAGGTGTATCTCAAGAATTGATAGCTTAGGAGTGATCAAACTCTTTAGCACACCAAATCTTCCCATAACTCTCCCTTTCTCTGTTTCCAACACTTATCTTGTCCAACAGTCTGGACACTTCCTTGTCTAGCTCTAAAATAGTGTGTGAGGAGGTCTCACAACTGTGTACCAGCTTGTCTAGCGTCTTCCTGTCATGTGCAATGATGTCCTCAATGTTCTGAATGTGTGTAATAGGATTTATACAATAATTGTATAACTTCCTTCCCTGTGCCACACAAGCCTTTGCTTCAGAAACAGTATTGCCCAGTATGCCCAAGTCCCATGCAATAGACTTGCATGCTTCTTCTAATTTCTTCGCCAAGTAAGTTTGCTCAGCTTTGACCTCAACGATTTTCTCCAGAGACTCATAGTGACTATCAAAGTCAACCAATGCCTTGTTTAAGTTCTCTGCAGTGTCCTTTCCTTGGAAAGTGAAAGGTATAGGTAGGAGTTTGTTAATGGTGTCAACTGCCCTTTCCAATACCCTTGACTTCTTCTCAGTTTTCTGCTCTGATCTTTCCTTTGCTTTAGCAAATGCGATGTAAGTTAGCTTCATCAGCTCATCTTCATCCATACTTTCCACATCTGCACTCAATGTTTTCTCTCCACTTGCCAACAGTAAGGTTGAAGAAACATGTGTCATTGTTTCTTGTTTCACTTCAACCTTACTTTCAGGTTCCTTTTTAGCAATGTCTAGTTGCTATTCACTCTCAGAGGGCTCTCCCTTAGTAGGTTTTTCTGCATCCTTTTCATCACTTCCATCAGGGTCAGGTACAGTATCAATATTCCCTTCAAAAGGGTCATTAGTAAAATCACAGGCACACCAACAACAAAGAAATCAGGTTGCTTTACAGTACTGACAAACTGACTGCCATCTTCTCCATCCTTAGGTGAATCAATGTTGATTACTTTTGTCTTGGAGGAGTCTCCCCTTTAGCTACCAATCTTTAACACTCCCTCTTAGCAAAGGAGATATCTTTTCCAGATTCTCATGTCATGGAGTCTCTCAACATGATAGTTATAATGACTACACCCATTGTGAAGAAACTCAAAACATTATCACAAAGTCTCTCAACGTGCTAGCATCATGGAGTCACTCAACATGATGTTCACCATGGCTACTCCCATGTGTGAAATAAGCACAGGCTCCTATCACGGAGTCACTCAACGTGATGTTGTCATGGAGTCTCTCAACATGACATCCACTATGGCTACTCCCATGAGTGGAAAGAGCAACAAGGGCTTTCACCTCAAATTTCTCCGTCTCAGAAAAAAAATGCATTACAAGGGCTTTCACCTCAAATTTCTCCCTCTCAGAGAAAAATGCTTTACAAGGGCTTTCACCTCAAATTTTTTCGTCTCAAACAAAAAATGCATTACAAGGGCTTTCACCTCAAATTTCTCCGTCTCAGAGAAAAATGCATTACAAGGGTTTTCACCTCAAATTTCTATCTCAGAGAAAAATGCATTATAGCACATAATAAAGACAACAAAATGCTAAGACTCCCTCTCAGCAAAGACTCCCTCTCAGCAGGGGCAGCATTCTCATAGCTTTGATTATCACAATAAATTACAGTTGACTCCAATGTTTGACCAAACAAGGAGCTTTCGAAGTCACACTACTTCACAAGCTTGCTGATCCTCTGCAAAGGGCTTGGCACTCTCCATCTGCCACTCAAGCTCCCTCTGAATCTCTAACCCAATATAAAGGAATAGTCACTTCAGAATATTTGCACACTCGAACCAGGCAATATATTGGACATGCTTTGCCCAATGAAAATAAGGAACCCACAGATTTCAGTCACATCTAGATACAAGCCCACTGACTGAAAATTCTTGCCCAGAACTCATGCAAGATGAATATTTAGTGTCTTCAATGATGAGACTTGGCTACCATCTTCAACAACACTGAAGTGACTAATCCTCCTCACAACTGGTTGAGTACACCACAGAGTTAAGTAGCTCAGTGCAGCTGTTAACAATCTCCAGATTCACGCCACAGTGTCCCTCAAAAGCACCCAACAAATGTCTAAACATGCACAGGTATGCACAAAACATGTGCAGGCATGCTCAAGAATGGAATTCCTGAACCCACATGTCAGTTCTACGTAGTCTAGAAAGGATTAAATCTGAAGCTCTCAACTTGTGCCTTGAATCCTCGGAATTTAACTTCCTCTGAATGTCATTTCCTTGAATGCAATCTCTCATCATCCTTATGCTCCTTGATCCATCTTGAAGGCTTTTTAGAGAGATCACTAATAGTTCATAGGATCAACCTATCCCAAAAGAAAAAGAAAAAATACCAATGCTAGAAGCATACATGATTCACTATTCTAATGTATGAATTGATAACTACATAGAAGATTCATGAACATTATTCAAGGGTATGAAATACTTAGCTCTTGATTGTCTACTCTTCCTCACAATCCTCAATTGTTCTTTCCTGATCTTTGCACCACTGAACTCTCTCTGCTGTTCGACCCAACTCAGCTTACTGCTTCCATATCGAGGTGAAAGAACACAGTGAACTGATGAATGCTTCAAGTAGCATGGTAAATGTCCTCCCAGCATCTTCCACGTTCAAACTCCTTTCCACCATTCAATCGAATCACGTACATGAGCATCCTGATACAGGGAAACCATCCCACCTTTTCGATTTGGGAAATAACTAATAAGTGCGAGGAACACCAGAATTATCAGGCCCAGCACCAATGCCAGCTTTGTACAAGGGATCAGTCTGAACTGAAAGAAAAAAAAACTGGATTGAAAGATGCAAAACAGAATCAGGTTTAGGTGGTTTTCCATAGGAATTTAGCACTGGAAACCAGTCTTCCTTTTTCTCATCACTTAGAACATCTTCTGCCAATATTGCAACATACCCTATTAGTTCAGCGCCTCCCCCAAAAAAATCATTGTCCTTAACAGCAAACTCCACTTTCCCCGTAATATAAGCCAAGTGAATAGTAAAATGCTCTTTCCACAGGATTTTGGCTGTTGGTTATAACACGGGTTTGGGCAACAGTTGCTCCAGCAACTTGGACCGAAACATAGGGATCACTTGTAATAATTTTTGCGATGGTGATGTTGTCTATTTCTGCCGGTAGTGCCCTCCACATGAATTGAAAAATGTGAAACATTCTCTAACTCTTTCTGACATCATATCCATATTGGTAAAGTGATGTACTCAAATCTGTATTGCACTTGCGATTTGACCCTTAGAAAACTCAATTCAAATCGCCCTTATCCTGGACCATCCAACTCAATCTTCTGGCCTTCAAAAATGGGCTTTAATGCCTGGCCCGTAGCTTTCAACACGCAAGAACGGGTATTCTTTTTGTAAGGGACGCCCTCAAAAATTTGTACTGAACTTACAACCTTGACGCTCAATCCACACAACCCAAATCCAATCTCTTCATGATTTTGAAAATAGGTATTAATCACCCAGCCCGTAAAAACTTAAAAATAGAGGAACACAGCCCTGATTTACATAACCCAATTCAAAACTTCACCATTTTCAAAGTTAGGTTTCAAAACAAAACAAAATTACAGCTGCAAAAGAGCCATATAGTATAGACTGTTCCTTGTACTCAAAACTTGTAGATTCCGGAAGGTGGATTTTAAAACTAATTCCAGATGTTCGGTCAGACTTGAAAGAAATGATGAAATTTCCAGTGAGGAACAACTAAGAGTGGGGCAGTTACCAACACAGATCGTTGATGCCTTCCCAAACAATTAATTCTCTTTGGTTCAAAAGAATTGTATTCTAATAATCCCTGCTCACCAAGCTACATCATGACAAATCCCAGACTACTTTCAGGAAAGCTGAATGACTCAACCGATGACTCACTTTCAGGTGAGTATGGAATTGATGATGGGGCACGTCATGAATTCACTTGGCCTACATGACACATGGGTATTTTTTTTTTCCTCGATTTCAACTCCTTGTCCTTTCCTCCACTCACAGATGAATCTGGTTCTTGATCTTGCCCTGAACCTGGTTCTGATACTGTGTTAAATTTTGAACCAGAATTGCATAACCAGATTGCAGATATCTGAATAAAACACAAGAAAAAAGAAACACAAAAAATTATCCTGGGAAAACCCTCCACTTGAGGGTGACAACCCTAGCCACACCAAGAACAATCTTTTTATTGAATAATAGTAATAGTCCAGATACAAAGCTTGAAAATTTAGATTGCACACTCTAAAAGATCACCACACTATATTTTCCTTACAATAATACTGTCTCAGATCTCAGAAAATTCTCACAGACCAATAAATGTATTCACTCAACGCCGAATACATAGAATGATAATGATCTACTAAAACAGAACAATTACTAAGTTACCGATTCGGGTGCGGGTACCGATGCGGATGCGGGATGCGGAAATTTTTTTTTTCGGGGGATGCGGATGCGTTTGGATATATATATATATATATATATATATATATATATATATATATATATAT
>MU223607.1:1664800-1675606 GCA_018584345.1 Thuja plicata
TGAAGCTTAGGTTTACCTTATAATGTCCACAAGGTTAGACTCCCTCTCAATGTATGTTTCCAGATATTTTGTAATTTACCCTAAGAAGGTCAATCGTATAGTTTCAAAACATGCAAGAATGTATTGAAACAATTTTACCCATTTCTTTTCAGCCAATTATGAGATGGTTTCACAACATAGGAGCCAATCAATATTAGGCGTAGAATCCTAGATTTTGATGCAAATCAAAACCCTCATAAAATGTAATAAGATGTAAAGTCCAATTACTATTTGAGCCAAACCCCGGTTGCCATAGTATTTCTTAGTTTTTAAAGAGTTAGACTGAATTCCTAAATCTGAAAAATGGATCTTTTACTCTACATAGGCTCTAATACCATGTTAATGTTTTCAGATTATAACAAGGAATATGCAATCTATAGAGGTCTTTCAATTACTAAGACACATGATTTAATAAATATTCTCAAGTAAAGAAAGATACCCGGATTTGAAGGTCTGAATTTATCCTTTTGTTGGCTTCAAATCTGCACTTTGTATTCTTCAATTCGCTCTTCTAGGGCTGCTCGAATTTGCCCTAGTTCACCCTTGTTGATCTGCCTTAATTCACCCTTTTAGGGTGCTCTAATTCTACCCTAATTCGACCTTTAGGGCTGCTTAAATTGTCCTTGAATTCTACCCTATTGTTTCTGCTCTTAGTAGCCTCTAATCTGCTCTTTAATTCACTATCAAGGTCTGCTCCAGATTGGTATAGTTCGCACTTCAATATTTGCTCTAGTTCGCTCTATGGATCTGCTCTTCTTCTTCCAATTCGAACCTTGAATTTCGCTTCTAAGTGATCTGAAATAAATCGCTAGAGTAGAGGATGAAAATGATTAAGAATATGCAATTGTAATTCTGCTCAAGTACTTATCACATTATGTTTTCGGTGAGTTCCTTGAGCGATCTACTCTCTTTATTTATACATACTGATGACTCTCCAAGAGTCGTAACTCTTTCCCTCAAGGACTGGCCGACTTGGTCCTTAATAATAATATATTCTTTTATGTTATTTGCTCCATATTTAATTATTAAAATCAATCCTTAATAATAAATATAACCTTTTATATTTATTATTATTATCCAACCGATTTTATCATAATTAAATATATCAATATTATATCCAATATATTAATTATTATTATTGCCACTTTGTCCAATGCGTTGATCTTTGCTGTAAAGGCCAAAACATTAATAGTTTTCTCTTATAAAAGGCATTTGAATTGGTAAACTCGTATTCTTAAATGTTCTATATTTCTAACTCTATTTGGAATTGTGGTTTTAGGGCAAAATATAGTAATATCCCCAAAAGGGACATTACAATTGGTATTAGAGCTCTATTTGGACTGATTAGAGAATACAGTAGTAAGTTCTCCATCGCCAATCACCGTGCAATACTCTGACATCAAAAAAATAAGTAATTTGTCTTAAAGCGGATATTGCTCAGATGCATTCATTTTCCAAAATATGTCAAACCAAAATCTGAATAACTGTTGAAGTTGTTTGCTGACATTTTGCCCCACATTGACCTTTTGACACAACAATTAATATAAAGCTTATGTACCTTCTGATCAAAAGAATGTGAATTACAATACCCACATTTGGCAGTGTTGTGATGACCCCTCCGTGAGATGCAATTTAATAATAAATAAAAATAATAAGTCAATAAATAATAAATTACAATATAATATATCTTAAAAGATGATCAATCATGATCAAGAGTAAGGAAGTATATGGGGACATCCTTATCAAGGAGAGAAACAAATTAGAGACTGTTTGGATGAAAATAAGGACAAACCAACAATGACCACCTTAGCGAGAATAATTGAGTTAATGTTATGACGCAGCCAATATATCTTTCCACGATAAGTAGGTAGAATTCCATATTAACTTCCATCATATAATGAAGGCCCATTCACGTTAGAGTATAAACCCGTTTGTCATTAAGATTGTTGCTAAAGCAATTAGTTAAGGAACTACGATAAATAGTTGGTATCATTTTCATAACAGTTTGAATATACTTGGAAGCACAGTCAATAATAATGATTCTCATTATCGAAGAGAGTTATGTTAGAAGATTAACACATACGATTAAAGAAATCAATTATGGTATGTTGTCGGGTAAAATGTATTTAGTATGTACGGGGTTAATGTTGTTAGTGTAACCGAGGGATAGGTAGTTATACGGGTTGCTACGGTGGGCCTCGCACCCCCTTTGGTCTTTATATTGTACTCTCTTGATGCTATCAGGATCATGGTTATCTTGTATGAAGTTACATTGGCATTAATGAAAGCATTGGCAGTTCTCTTTACCCCGTAGCGGTAAACATCTGGCGTCGTTGCCGTAATAAACCTGGGCGTGGCAGAGAGTGAATGGTGTACGGAGAACAATGGGCATACCCCTAGAGGACGGTTGCAACAAGGAGGACGACGGGCTCGAAGAACTATTCGAGGGAAAACGTGCGTTGACCTCAGACTTTGTGGCTCTGGCATACCCCTAGAGGACAGTAGCAACCGGGAGGACAATGGACTCGAAGAACTGTTCGAGGGAACACGTGCGTTGACCTCAGAGTTTGTGGCTCTCTTACAAGTAGCGGTAGAGACTCACGTACGAAGGGAAGCCAAAAGGGAAGAAGTCCTTGAAGGTTGTGTAGGATGCCCTCAGAGTTAGTCCTGCGGTCAATCAGTTGATGACTCAGCTCCCTAGGCTGTTGGCACAAACATCCCTCGCCCTGCGTAACCGGCAAGAGGAGATCACTCGGGAACAACGCCGTCAACGAATCCTTCGTAACTACAAGGAAAATTGCTGCCGAGAACAGGAAGAATGCAATGAAGACCATCGGAGATAAAACAATAATTGAGCTTTTTGGAGAAAAGTAGAAATAAAAGAGAACACTAGGGATGTTATGATTTTGTCATAATGATGACACGTATTGTGTAACACAAGTGATGAATTAATAAAATATTGGTGTTCTTATTTATATCATGTGTGGTTTCATTTTCATGCGCAAAAGAAAAAATTCATGCCAAATTTGTTAAATTAAGATAGAAGTAGAAAGGAATGGGTAAGCGAGTGCGAAGCTATACAAAGGACTTTAGCCCTACAACAACAGGCGGAACTCATGAGACGATTGAGGAGGATTGTTGAAGGGCTACCCGGGGAAGGGTTGGTAGAAGGCAGTCAAGTTGGTGTCACTGTGGGCGAAGCCGAAGGGGAGCAGTACGGTGGAGAAGAACACCACCAGGCGTATGGTAGGGAGGAACACCACTAGGGGTACGACGGAGACGACTTGATCGAAGAAACTAGAAACTTGTTCGGGAATTTAACCCTTACTCCACATATCGCAGCAAGAGCAGCTCGAGGGAATGAAGGGAAGAGGCCAGAGATAGGAACGTTGAGGATACTAGTGCAGTCGGAGGTGTTGGAGGGACACAGGGGCACGGTAGTCAAAACATCCCGTCAGGCTCCAACCCACCTAGTTCGGGAACGCAACCAACTGGAAGCAACCCAAGTAGTTGAAGGATGGCATCACAAAAGCATAAATTACCAAAGTTTAATGGCGACGAGAAATAGGATCTCGTGAGACATTGACGTACCTGTGAAACGATATGGTCAGCGAATGGAGTAAATGACAAGGACGAATGAGTCCAACAGTTCTCAGCAGCCCTGCGTGGAGTCGCAATCGATTGGTACTCCGATATGGACAAAACAAAGGTCAATACCTGGGACAGTCTGAGAAAAGAATTTCAGAATGAATTCCACTTGCTTCGAGATAACAATGAAATAGTAGCAAAAATATATAGTACGAAGCAAGGAAAGGAGACGGTGAGGACGTACAATCGGAGGGTAAAAGAAATACTGGGGAAGATGGACAACCAGTAAGCCGACGGTCTGAAGAAAAGACGATTCGTTGAAGGATTGAAGCCTTCCTTGAAGATGAAAATAGTACCCCCCATGTCGTATGCTGACGCCTATGACATGGCCATGAATCTAGAAAGCGAGGATAAAACCTCCAAGAAAAAGAGAAGCAAGTCATCATTGGGGAGCAACGACTCATTGGAGGAGAGCAACGACGACGAGGAATCAAATAAGAAGGTACACGCTCTCCAGAAAGATCTGGAAAGAGTGTTGAAAGAATTCAAAATAATGAAGGGGAGTGCAGGTAGAAGTGATGAGGGGGAGTTGTGGTGCACTGATTGCAAGGAGAATGGTCACACGAAGGGTTCGTGTCCCAGAAAAGCATTTTGTGATATTTGCCAAGTTGTGGGTCATTCCACCAAGGAATGCCCATAAAACATGAAAACGAAGAACCAACAAGTGCTCTTCACACAAGAGCAACTGTCCACATCCAGGGCAACAAGCACCTCCCAACAGACAAACAACGATGCATCATCTGGCAGGTTCCAAAACAACCAGTGAGGAGGGAGAGGGAATAATAACAATAGTGGTAGAAGCCGGATACAATATGATGCCAAGGGATGGCCGATGATCCAGTGTCGAGCGTGCAACCAATGGGGGCATTTCGCCTGAGATTGTCAAAAGGGGGTGTCGTTGGTGCGGCCCTGGAGACCATGAAGATGCCAACTGCCCAAAACCCGACATCAACTTTCTAAACATCAAAGGAAGCATGGGCGAAAAAGAAGTCTTGGTTGTCACTTGTGCACAAACGAAACATGCCACATACCCCGACCACCACACTGAGAAGCAGAGGGTACAGGAGGCCAGAGAGAAAATTGAGAAGGCAATGAAGGCAGGAAAGGGAACACATGAGATGGCTGGCACTTCTGGTGGGACGGAAGGGGAACAAAATATACTAAGGCAAATACTACACACAGAGGTACTTGTGAATGTCCAAGACCTCCACACCATGCCTTAGCTACGGATGGCATTACTGGATACCCTCTCCTTACAACCAAGCACCACACAATGTGCGGACATTCCCGACGGGTCTGCAATGGACCCCATATTGGTGTCAGTGAATAGTGGCCGACACCCTGCGGTGGTGGAACCAGGTATCCTCGACACTATCCCGGCGGATACCATCGTGGACGGTGGGTCAGGGGTAAACATACTCCCGGAAGAAACTTGGAAGAAACAACTCCCGCGTCCAAGAGCTGAGGCATAAAGAAGTCATTTGTTGCACCGGGTGCGTAGTGTTGTATCATGGATGTGGTTAAAAGTAGATTGACAGGCTCCAACAGGGCTTCAGATATTGCCCTTCCACAAATTTTATTTATGAATGGTCTAAAAAATGGCATTGTATATGATTGCGCTACACTCTTGGAAGAGCGGATGTATGAGTTTATGACCCTCTAGTATAAAACATTCTATATGCCAGACTATACAGTCATATTCTTTTTGGATGCCACTTGTGCACACATATCGCGTGATAAGTTGGAGGTAAGGCCACATGGCAACCTTGCATTAGGGGAGCCCCCTATTTTCTATTGGCGACATTTGGATGTCGGTGGTATGTCCCTGGGCCAGAAGAGGAAACGACAGGTGGTGTCAGAATCGGAGGACTATGTAGACAGTGGCAGGGAGGATACCAGTGAGACTTCCAACGTCAGTGGAAGTAGTGCAACCGCCGGGGGGGGGGTAACGGATACAACCATGTCCACCCCTGCGGGGGATGCTACTACACAGGTTCTTTTTGCCTTGTCACTCCTCTCGGCTGCAACTTCGTTGAGACCATACCCATCTTTCAGTATCACTCCGATAGTTCTGGTACCAACATTTGGACAGTTGAGGACACCAGTTACTATGACGCCGATGGAGGCCACTTCCCTACCTAGAGCCAAGGGGCTATGCAGTTGAGCTAGCGATGCCAGTCAAGGAGTCGGCCAGAGAGGAGGATCAACCGCCCTTAACAGAGACCGGAGTGGGCGCTGAAGGGTTGTGGGATGTTGCAGAGGTATTTAGGGAGGTCATTGAGGCAATGTGTGTTGAGGGTACCACTCTCACTTTGTGGCTTACAGAGTTTGACATGGCGGCTCTTAGACCTCTTGGACCTCCACCCCTTACGCCTCCAAGACAGCCTAACCCCACGAAGATTGTTGATTTGCATGCGGATCCCATTGAGTTGGGCATAGCATTGGGTTTCCCTCGGATCGGAGGATGTGGTTGACGAAGGTGGAGAGGACGTGCCTCGGGAGGAGGCTATTGTGCAGAGTGAGGAGTTGGGCGACACAGCTCCACAGCCACCGCCATTGGGTTAGATGACATTGGATAGTTCTAAGAGGATGTTTGATATCGAGCGGTTTGTGAGGGATGTTGAGGCTGGTGTCCGACGCCTTGTAGCTTTAGCGGAGACACGAGCTTTGGGGGAGGCCGAGGTGACAACAACTTGGTTGTTGGCATTTGCTATAGGCCACTGTGCAGAGGAGTTTGAGCGATGCTTTGTGCATAGGGGATGGCCTACTACGGAGACCCTAAAGATGCTGGCAGACTGGCAGGTTGGGATGCTTGTTGGGGAGAGTCAAATCCGTACTTTACTCCGCCAGGTAGAGTAGAGGTTCAGGGAGTTGCACTATGAGTTGCGTAGAGCGGAACACTGAGGAGTAGTGGCTGAGGTTGAGCGAGGAGCTGCTATAGCAGTGAGGGAAGAGCTCGTCACTAGGCTGCAGGGGTTAGCGGAGGAGATTGCCCGTCTGCAAGAGCACGTGGGTGCTCTTGAGGCCCAACATGCCTAGGACCGGGAGCAAATAGCAGTATTAGAGAGTCGGCTTGTCTCTGCTCTGGAGGAGGTGGAAAAAAGAATAAGAAGCTTTTGGAAGCCGTGTTTATGGTAAAGAGTGCTCGGGAGCGGGATCTACTTGCTGAGCGAGAATTGCGTCACAGGACTGAGCAGGTGCATGAGCTGAGAGCCAGGCTGGCCACATCTACATCTTCATGGACGCCCTCTCAGCCCCCTTCTACTTCTTGATTTCTTGTATAATTGTATTGTCATCATTCCCCATTTTGTTGTGTGTCGTCGGGAGACGACTTTCTTTTTGGGGGGGTGATGTTGTTGGGTAAAATGTATTTAGTATGTATGGGGTTAATGTTGTTAGTGTAACCAAGCAATAGGTAGTTATACTGGTTGCGACGGTTGGCCTCGCACCCCCTCGGGTCTTTATATTGAACTCTCTCAATGGTATCGGGATCATGGTTATCTTTTATGAACTTACATGGCATTAATGAAAGCATTGACAATTCTCTGATATTGTGTTATCTCCATTATACTACATTCTCTGTTATGCATTAATTTTCTTTACACCGTAGCGGTAAACATGGTAGGCAACGATAATAAACAAATCATCATGAAGAGTTGTGAAATAGCAAATCAAACTATTACTAAGAGACCGATCTGCAAGTGTTGTCTTTTTGATTATTCAAGAAATGCAACCCTTCGTCTCACAAGGTATAAGATGAAACTCTATATCACTGCATGAAAAACAGGGGGAATAAGAGATGATAAAAAATGGAATTGAAGGTTATGGATTATTGTAATTGGAACTCATGAAAGGAAATGAATCCTTTGCACTGCTTTGTGTAACAACAAATAAGGCTGTAACGTATCTAAATTAGATACTGATTTACAGAATATTATGTATACATGCTATTAAGGATAAAGGGCCTTTGTATGGTCGTATAAATATATATATATATATATATATATATATAAGGGATAAAGAACCTTATATAATGTATATATGTATCTTTGAAAGATCTAATATTTACATTTGTAATATATATACTCATTAGTATTAATAGAGTCATAATCATATATGTCCATGTTCAGATTCGTTACTATTTAGAACTTGAAGAGGAAGGACTGAAGTGTTTCCAAGGAGAGGCCTGTCTAAATCCAGCCAATAGGTTGATTCCCAAGATAGGGTAGGGATCAGCCTCCCTTTAAAACCTTGAGGGCATATTCCCAAGACAGGATAGGGGCTTGGATGTGTAAACTTTGAGGGAACCTATTGCGATTGGTATCTAAGCAACTTGGTTACGTCCTAATCTTCTTCTTCTCAGACGGAAATGGTAATAAGGGTAGTACAGACATTAAGGATCATAAATAGTAAGATTGCTTAATATGTTTGATGAATGTATAACTTTCCTTATTTTGAATAATGGAATAACATTGATTTGATTCAATGCAACTTAGTCCATTCAGTTTAGGCCTTAAGAATATTAAAATGGGTTAATTCTGGTTACAAAAAAGGCTTAAACCTGGCAAGGGACATTACAAATGTTTGGATAAAAATGACCAAGTTGCCTTGAATTTGTGGAAGGTGAATTAGTGACAACCTTAGTTATTGATCTGTACTTTTTGATTTTCAACTAGTGAGTCCAACTCCCTATATGCCTATACACCTGAGGGTAAAACTTGGGACTACTGGCCAATTGTTAGATTCAAGGCTAATTTGGTGGCCCACAGGCTAGATCTTGTTGCAAGATCAATCACCTCAGGCTTATACACCTTGTAAGCCCAATAACTATAAATCTGCGAACAAATGAACTATGCCACATGGTCTACCAGCTTCAGGCTTGGATTTGTCAGAAACTAATTTAATTGCACCTGATTGTTCATTTCATGCCTACCTACAATTTGTCTCACAGCTGTATCTACAAAGGTTTGTGATGAATTTGCAGAAAATATTAGTGATTATTCTTGGTAATCAAGACCATTGTGCCATTCATTGGGTTGACGACTCTCAACTTCTCAAGGTTTATTCTGCAAACAATGATTCATATTCCTACCCAGGCGTAGTGGCAGTACACATAAGAACAACTCCTTAAATTCATCAACTGCAAACACCTTTGCATTGTGTACTCAGTATACTTGCATAAGCCCCCTTGCAACCTGCAAAGAAAAAGGAATGAGAGTCATCCGGAGGAAGATCTTATTTGCCACTTCACAGCTTGAAGTTGGCTATCAACCTAAATGAGATGTAGACTTAAGTTGCCAGTTGCCTCTAATGAGCGCATTGTAGTAAAGCCTAGCCATTATAGACATCAAACAAATTTGTGGCCTAGATCCACGTACATTGCCTCTGGAAGTAGAACTTCAATATATTTTTCACGTTGAGAGAGAGAGAGAGAGAGAGTAATGTTCCCTTTTGTCCGAGTGATCACCTAGAGGAGGTTATTAGCTGTAGGCTAATTGGGTTTATTTAAGGGAATAAATTAATAAATCAATTAAATGTTAAATAGTCCCAAGTCCTATGGGATTATTTAAATTTAATTAATTAGCAGCTGGAGATGTTTCATTTTATAAAGTGACTTTGTAATAATGTGAATCACAGTGAATGGCAAATTATAATATAAAGTCACTTTTGAGGGGAGAAAAGTAATTCAAAAGAGAAATAAGATAAAGTATTACCTTTGAAAAGGAAAAACATTATAAAAGGAGGAAAGGAATGAGGATTCATCCTTGACTTGTTATTTTCAATGAAACTTTTCCTTGAGAGCTTTAACTTGTAGGTTCAGCAAACCCTAGGACAGAAATGTTAAAGTTTGACTAGATTGATAACATGGTAGATTTAGATACAATTTTACTTTCTTATTTTTAACTTCACTAATAGATTTCCTTCTTGCAGATTTGGAGTAATGAAGTTAACCTTTTATACAATAATGATATTTCAATCCTATATATAAATATTAATGAAGATTGCTGAGTTTAACCTTTCATCCAAGTATAAGTCTTAAGGAGATTGCTGTACATAGACCGAAGTAAAACATTGAGGCTGTATGTTTTCTGTGTCACTGTATTTCCTTCGGTCTCGGTTTGCAGCTTGTATAAATATATGCGAAGGTAAGGAATATGTGGAGTCATGTCCACGATACCAATCACACGTTAATCACAAAAACATTTAATAGACAGTTTTAGTTATGACAGTTGGTCATACTAATTAATTTATATGTTAATAATAATAACAATTTATATACACACACACACACACACACACACATATATAATTTCTCATCTAATATGTTTACATATTAATATCATATTATTATTTAATAATGTAAATATTTATATATATATATACAATTATATATATATAGTTACATTATTAATTTGATCAATTGTGATTGATCCGATTGAAGCTACAAATCATTAACACTCCCTCTTAGCTAGGGAGGATAAATAGATCAATCCAAGAGAGCAACACAAAGTTAATTGTGAAAGTTTATTTTGATATCACATTACCGTGATATCAAAGATATGGTCTGACTAGGAATAACAAGTCTCATGATATTCACCATAACTCATAGATTCATAAAAAATATCATCTCATGATATTGGGAGCATTGACCACAAAATATCAAGTCACATGATATTCACCAAGTACTCAGAGTAATGGCCCACCAACATCAAGTCTCATGATGTCCACCAAGTACTCAAGAAGTTTATAAAGATATCATCTCATGGTATCGGGAGCATTGGCCACAGAATATCAAGTCTCATGATATTCACCAAGTACTCTCATAGTTCAACTTATCGTTATCGGCAACTTATCGCCGAGGGCAAAAAAAAAAATATCGGAAAATATCGGAGATAAATCGAAAACTTATCGGGAAAATATCGGGAACTTCAAAACTTGCTTAAATTTAATAAAAAATTCATTTTTTTTGCAAAATTCAATAAGCAGATGCATCTAATGAGTTAGTAAATGAGTAAACAAACCAAACAAGCTGATCTAGATATATATAAATGCAAATAGGGTACAAAATCGCATCCTCATGTGGAATGCTGATGGCTGATAACCATAGTCTGATAGTCT
>MU223607.1:1678738-1717247 GCA_018584345.1 Thuja plicata
CAACTATGACAAGACAAAACAATTTAAAAATAAAAAGAAAAAGATTTTTGAAAACTTACCTGTGAATCCGAATTTGCTTGAAAAATCTCTTCGAATCCGCTCCAAATCCACAAAAAATCGATCTCTACCACTGCAAATTAACCTCTTTCTCCACCAAACCCTTCTTCTTCTCTCTAAAATGGCGTTAGGAAAGAAAAAAAGTGATTTTGGCCAAGTCTGGGCCGTCAGTCCCTATAAGAGGACTGCGGCCGATAAGTTCTCAAAATATCGCGATAAGTTTGAAACTTATCGCCGATATTCTCTGCGATAAGTTACAAACTTATCGGCGCGATAAGTTCGCGCGAAAGTTATGTAACTTATCGCAGGCCTGAACTTATCGCGATAAGTTCACTTATCGCCGATAAGTCGGCGATAAGTTGATCTATGCTCAGAGTAATGGCCTACCAACATCAAGTCTCATGATGTCCACCAAGTACTCACATATGTCTATAGGTAATGTGCGCGTGTATCCTCACTAATACTTACCATAGGAGCATTCATATCATCTATCATGATCTGTTTCAGCCATTATAAGATGTCTATCACAATAGAAGGTCATGGTCTGTTTAAGGAACTTAATGCACCATGCAAGATATCATCTATCATGATTTGTTTCATCCATCATAAGATGTCTATCATGATAGAAGATCAAGTAATTGTAAGATCGTCACCTTCCAATAACTTTAACAAATACAAGTGATAATCATTTGGAAGTCGTCACTTCCTCATGATTTACACAGAGCCCATATAGTAATGAAATAACATTAGTACAATAATCAATTTTACAATCATATCAAGTTTACATCAGAAGTGTTCCATCTTTATTAGTGAACTCCCTCTTAATCACAAGATATCTAGAAGTTCTTTAGAATATAAGTTTCTCTGAATACAAATCTGAATTACTAACTTCAGCAAGGAAAGCTTGAAGTTTAAGTCTGTCACGACATTTTAATGCAGTGTGACCATATTTGTCGCATCTATAACATTCTATTGTAAAGAGGTCTCTATGTTTCTTGAACGACTGTTTACCATTTGAGTTCTTACCCTTTTTCCTTTTCAATTTAGCAGTGCGAATCTGAATATCTTCATTTGTGAATTCCACACTGATTCCTCTAGATATTAGATTATACTCTTCTTGAATTTAGTCAGTTTTTAGTCGATCAAATTTGGGGAGTTTGGAGCGAGCACTTATTCCTTGTCTGAAGTTTTCCCATGACATAGGGAGTCGATTTAAAGTTACCATAGTTAACTCTTTATTATCATAGATATGACCAATTGTTGAGAGCTGGTTTCTTAATTCTGCTATCCTCATAAAGTATGAGGTGATGGTTTCTCCTTTATTCATTTTAATATTAGAGAGTTGATTTTTAAGAGTAAGAATCCTGCCAGTGCTGTTGATCTCATACATGTTTTCCAAGGCTTTGAACATTTCATATGTAGAATCAAACTATTGTGATAATAGGTAGTAGATGATCTTTTACTCCATCTACTAATAGTTCCATTGCTTTGGTGTTGTCCTTTTCCCATTGGCTTTTCTCGTCATTCTCACTAGATTTAGGAGGATTTTCTATGACTGTTTTTAACTCATTCTTTCTTAGTATTAGCATCATTCGTAGTTTCCAAGATTCAAAATTTGAAGCATCTTCAAGTTTGTCCTCAAGTCTAATTCCGTTCACCATTTTGTAGGTACAAGATTTCCAAAAAATCTGATCTTGATCTTCCTATAAGCTAATCGGATCTTCCTTCAAGCGGCTAGACTTTAACAAAGGAACCTGGCTCTGATACCATGTTAAAGTTTGACTGGATTGAGAACATGTTAGATATAGATACAATTTAACTTTCTTACTTTTAACTTCACTAATAGATTTCCTTCTTGCAGATTTGGAGTAATGAAGTTAACCTTTTATACAATAATGATATTTCAATCCTATATTTAAATATTAATGAAGATCGCTGAGTTTAACCTTTCATCCAAGTATAAGTCTTAAGGAGATTGCTGTACAAAGACCGAAGTAAAACATTGAGACTATGTTTTCTGTGTCACTGTATTTCCTTCGGTCTCGGTTTGCAGCTTGTATAAATATATGCAAAGGTAAGGAAAACGTGGAGTCATGTCCACGATGGAACATGACTCCACGTGGCTTATGTACCATCGTGGACATGGCTCCACGATACCAATCATACGTTAATCACAAAAACATTTAATAGACAGTTTTACTTATGACAGTCGGTCATATTAATTAATTTATATGTTAATAATAATAACAATTTATATTATATGAGAAATTATCATTATATATATATATATAATGATAATTTCTCATATAATATATTAACATATTAATATCATATTATTATTTAATAATGTATATATATATATATATATATATAGTTTATAAATTTAATCAATTGTGATTGATCCGACTGGAGCTACAAATCATTAACAACCCTGGACGTTTTGGCTTTTTGGACGAAAACCTAGAAACCCACTTGGTAAATTCATCTCAGGATTCATAGATGCACATCATTGATTAGTTTTCATGGAGATTCGTTGATCTATCTTGCAAAACTTCAGAGGGTTTGTTATCTTATGTATGGAGGCATTCCGAGTATGTGTTATATGATGATGACATTGTGCATTTTCTGATTTGTAACGACAACAAGTGTTTGTAAACAACAATACATTTCTATATCACAAGAATACCCATTGGCTAACTTTGATTCTCTGTATTTCATCAAATTAATTTCCTTGAAAGTCTATATCGTTTATCTTGCATGTTCAATTTGCATGTTTGCATGTTACAATATTACATTATGATGAAGCAAAACATGAGCAAAAATCTAAATCTAAATAAGATTTGAAGCATTATCAGAGTCTAGGACATTTCAATGGTATCAGAGCTAGTGATCTTGCCAGCTTGTTAGGGTTTCAGTAGTGAGTGTCAGATTTTGTAGTTGCATGTGTGTCGGATGTTATTGCATGGCAATTTGGTGAATACTTAGATGATTGCATGTCAGTTAGGAGCAATTTATGAAGAGGGTTACCATAGCATGTTATTTTTGAGCAACCCTGGTTAGTGAATTTGTGTTGCATGAGAATTTGGTGGATACCCAAATGGTTGCATGTTACTTTTAAATCAATTTAATGAAGTGGGTTTCTTTTGCATGCCAGTTTCAAGTAGTACAAATTTTTGGATTTGATTGCATGGCAGTTCTAATCAGTTCCATAAGGTGGTTTTACTTTTCATGTTAGTATTTTGACTCATGCGTGATAGTGAATGAACTCAAAGGTATATTGCTAAGAGCAAAGGAAACAAATTAATGTTTATTTCGGACATCTACAACAAGGGTATAAAAGGTTACATCAATGGCTAAAATAAAAGGTTACCTACTTTTCTTCCTGCCCCACCAACTAAAGAAAGGAATGGAAAACATAGTGAAAGTCCACAAAGAAATGATCGACATATGGAAAAGCTTTTGAATGGTATGAATGACTTCTTTCGAGCATTTCAAAAATATCAATCAGATATGTCATTGTTGTTAGAGAAATTGCTTTTGGAAGCAGCTAAAAAGATGGATAAGAGACATAACAACGATGAACACATTGAAGTTATTAATGATGAGCATATAGATCAACCTAGTGTTAAAAATTCATTTGAAGAAGAAGCACATGAGACTTGCGGCAGCTATGGTAATGTTGTTGAAAGGAATGGAGTTAATTATGATTTGGTTATGCATAATAATAGTGGTACATTAATTTTGCATGATCCATTACTTGAGCATGCATCTACATATGTTGAGGATATGAATAAAGAAGTGGAAACAATGCATTCAATTGAAGAATGTGTAGTGAAAAACATTATTCATTCAGATTTGAGGAAGGACTTAACCAATCAAGGAGAAGTCAAAAAGTCTATTTATGTTTTGACATCATACCATCTTGATTCTTTGACTAGGCATAAAGTTGTCCAAGAGATTAAGGAAGCCACAAGTTCACTTCAACCATGTGAGGGTTTAGGCAAGGAGGAATCACATATTGTTCAAAACTCTGTCCCGGGGTTTGCCAAACCAGCAATAACTGATCAGCTATGTGGAGCCAATTCAGAATTTTCAGTACGTAGTGAACCAGTACTTGTTGATGACCATCCCACTCATGAAAGGAGAGCTGATTAAGATTTATGAAGGCATCACACAAACGCATGAAGAAAGGACTGATTCCCTGATTTGGAACAGCAGTCCCTTACCTATGTAAAATCATGAGTTGGCAGGCCTTACACATGAAGATGATGGTATTGTTGAGTTTTCCAATGTTGGCACTCAACTTGAAGGTGTCAAACATGAAGTATATATTGTGGATTCATACCACAAAGGTTTTAATTATGTACATCATACCATGGAAGATGTTAAAAGGGCACAAGATATGTGTGTGGGTGGTTACAAAGAGCTAAGAAGGCAAAGATGCTTGCTGCACCTACAAGAGGTCAAGGAACGATGCAACCAGCTAGACGATGCAAGGAAACAAAAGGAGTCATACGTTAGATCATTATTTCTTCCAAGAGAAGAATGTATACAAGTTGAGCGTGCAAAAGAAGATCTTGAGGTAAACAAACAAGAACATGTTGATGTGTGTGAACAAGAGAAGAGGTATGATTTTGAAAATTCAGTTTGGGCATTAAGTTTGCATCATGAGGTTCATGAGTTTCCTCTTTTAGAGTCTTTTGAAGGTTCAAAACTATGCTGATAATGGACACTCACTTGGTGGACCAACCACTAGTGTTATACCTATTTGTGTAGAAGGAAACATTATTGATTCTGTTTTAGTTGAACATGCATCATGGCATCATGCATAATGGAAGAACATTTGCTAAGATCAGATGAGGTATTTTGCCTTGGAGAGCTGATTATAGAGACTAAGAGATTGCCTAATAGGAAGATCTTTCAATTCAATAATGTTTGGTTTGTTTTACATACTACACTATGGAGTTGGTTAGCTATGAAAAACATATCAACTTTAGCAACTAGAAATTTATGTTATTTGTAGCAGGACACACCTCATAGGCCAACACTCATGGAGGAACAATCTTTCCTCAAAAAAGATAGAAGAAAGAGCAATGAAGACACCTTGGAAAGGTATGAGCATAATTCTGAATTTTTGAGTTGGGACAACAATCTTGTGACATTAGATGGGCACAAATCCAAGAAGGATAGTGGTGACAAGAAGTGTAGCATGGTAGACATTCATGAGTGGATAGATAAGTATGTGGTAAAGGTTGAAACCTCAATTTGCCAACAATCTGATTTTATACCAGCAGTTGAAGAAGGGCATGAATCAATTTGTGATGTATGATGATGAAATAACTTCAAGACATGGAGTGCTACAAGATAGGGCTGCCAAGTTTATGCAAGTGTGCTCTAGCATTGAAGATTTCAAAGGCATCGAAAGAAAAGTTACAATCAGTCCTAACTCTCTGATTAAGGACAACAGTACTATAATCTCTTTATACTCATGAGTTAGCTGCCTATTCTCGTGAAAAAGCAAGTGCTATTGACACTTCAATTAATGGTAGACATAATATTTGTGACAACTTTTCTCAATGGTGTTATTGAAGAAGAGGTCTACATTGAGCAACCTGAAGGCTTCGTAATTCATGAGAAAGAGTCTCGTGTATGCAAATTGAAGAAAACTTTATATGGTCTTAAGCAGGCTCCTCGTGCATGGTATGAAAGAATTGATCGATACTTGGTGAGTCTGGGATTCTACAAGAGTGATGTTGATCCGAATCTTTACTTCAAGGTAGTCAATGGTGAAGCTTTAATCTTGGTTCTATATGTTGATGACTTATTCCTTACCGGGGAGGAATAGCTCATCTCTAGATGCAAGGAGTTGACTTTAGAATTTGAGATGAAGGACCTAGGACCCATGCATTTCTTTCTAGGTTTGAAAGTATTTAAGAGGCCTGATGGGATCATCCCAAGTCAAGGAAAATACACCATTGACATCTTAAAGAGATTTGGGATGTTAGATTGCAAATCTATGTCTACATTGATGGAAACTAACTTGAAGAATTAGAGTGAATCAATAACTAGTTCATATCTTGCGGATCCTACTATGTACCGACAATTGATTGAATCCTTGATGTATCTAGTTAACACGAGACCAAATATTTGCTATGCAATGAGTGCACTTAGTCAGTTTATGTGTGAACCCAGATAGATACATCTAGTTGCAACCAAGCATATCTTGAGATACTTGTGACATAGTCGGATATGGCTTGAAGTATTCTTCCAATGTGGACTTAGATTTGCACGGCTAGATAGATTCTGATTGGGCAGGAAGTGTTACTGATTGGAAGAACACCTTTGGTTGTTGCTTCAGTTTGGGATCTGCCATGATTTCCTGGTGCAACAAGAAACAATCATGTGGTGCTCAAAGTACAACATAAGTAGAATATGTTGCAGCTAGTGTAGCAGCACGAGAAGCAGCGTGGCTTCGAAAGCTTCTTGTAGGATTCTTTGGACAATCATTGGATCCTATAGTTATTCACTGTGATAACCAAAGTTGTGTGAAACTTTCTGTCAATCCTGTGTTTCATGATAGAACAAAGCATGTGGAGATCAAATATCACTATATTAGAGATATTGTGCAAAGGAATGCTATTCAGTTGAAGTACACCAGTATTGATGATCAAACGATTGATATTCTCACCAAGCCCATTGCCAGAGTGAAGTTTGTGCATTTTTGGGACAGGCTTGGAGTTGTAGAGAATGAAGCCCTTGCTAAGAGGGAGTCTCAACATCAGTGATTCCTTGAGATGTGCTATAATGCATTCTTCTCTATGAGGGAGAAGTTTGAGGTGCAAGCCCTTGTTAATGCATTCTTCTCTGTGAGAGAAGTTTGAGGTGAAAGTCCTTGTTCCACCCTCTGGGAGTAGCCATGGTGGATGTCATGTGAGAGACTCCATGACTTAGCACTTGTGTTTATTCACCCTTTGGGAGTAGCCACGGTGAACGTCATGATGAGATGACGACATCACGTTTAGTGATTCCGTGATGAGCACTTGTGTTATTTGCATTTCCATTCATGGGAGTAGCCATGATGGTCCCACCCTCGGGGAGTAGCCATGGTGGATGACACAATAACTCAGACATCTGAGTAGATACCTCCCTAGCTAAGAGGGAGTGTTGTTAGCGTCGGGAGGACGAACTAGAGATTATCTAATTGTCTCAAGTGATGCATCACTTGTGACAATAATTAATTATAGACTTACCTTCAACAATTAATTAGTTATGTATCGACTGATTACAGTGGTATCGATTTAATAAGACAAGGACATTAAAAGGCACGATTTTAATAACAAATATATGATTACCATTGAAGAGACATAAACTTTAGGCAACAGTTACCATAACAAAGAGGTGCGAGTTGATAACCGTCAGTCACGACTTGGAAGGGTGCGATCTCCATATCGCATAAGACACATCCCGTCCAAAGTGACTTCTTTGTCTTGAAGGAAGATATTTTTAAAGTGGTTCACAAATCATTCATAAACCATCGAAGATAAGAATATATATTGCAGATCGATACATACCTTCAGCGATCATGTATATATGCTTACAGCGATCTCATACACACACACACACACATATATAATGATTACATATATACGATAGTCAATTCAGATTGAAGATTGTATTAAGGAGACAAAGGATATTACAGTTGCAAATCGGGCCTTGTGAATGGTCATATAACTTGGTCATATTGTAATCAATTATTTCAATATATACAAGAGATATTGTTGGTGGGTTTTTCACCTTCAAATTTGGAAGGTTTTCCCAAGGTATATTTTGTGTAAATTTAAAATTACTTTACTTCTGCTTTTTAATAATCTGATCATAAAAACAACATCCAAGTAATGATTAGAACATTTGAGCTTAGCATAGATCTGATACATGTGATTGCTTGAGGACAAGCAATCTTGGGGTGGGAGGACTGTAATGGCCCCTTTTGGCCAAGTGATCACCTAGAGGAGATTATTATTTAAGGGAATAAATTAATTAATTAAATATTAAATAGTCCTAAGTCCTATGGGATTATTTAACTTTAATTTATTAGCAGCTAGACATGTTTTATTTTATAAAGTGACTTTATAATAATGTCAATGGCAAATTATACTGTAAAGTCACTTTTGCGAGGAAAAAAGTAAATTAAAAGAGAAATAAAATGAAGTATTACTTTAAAAAAGGAAAAGCATTATAAAAGGAGGAAAGGTGAAATGAGGATTCATTCTTGACTTGTTATTTTCAAAGAAACTTTTTCTTGAGAGTTTGAGAGCTTCAGCTTGTAGGTTCAGTAAACCTTAGGACGGAAACCCTAGAGTTTTTGGCTTTTTGGATGAAAACCAAGATCAGCCCACTTGGTAAATTCATTGCAGGATTCACAGTTGCACATCATTGATCAGTTTTCATTGCTAGTCGGTGATCTCCCTTGAATGATATAGATAAACAATTATCCTTAGCAGTGACCAATTATGTTATATTAAGTGGCGACCCTTATTATCCTTAACAAAGGGCAGCAATTGCAAAATGAAAGAGCAGCGGTTGCATAAGACGTATCTTTGCAAAACTAAGGGTTGTGACCTCTTCCCCCATGAAAGGTATAAAAAGGTAGTGGAAACCTGACTTGAATGAATGAATCAAGGAAATTAGAATAAGTTCTGATCTGAAATATAAGACAGTTCTGATCTGCAAAAAAGGGATCAAGGAATTAAGATCTGATCTGGAAGAAGATCAGATTTGATATGGGTGATCTGCATGCAGTTCTGATCTGCGAAAAAGGGATCAAGGAATTAAGATCTGATCTGGAAGATCAGATTTGATATGGGTGATCTGCATGCAGCAAAGAATTGTAGTCTTGTAATCTAGCAAATTGTGTGGTATGCAATGTGAAGATATTGTTTAATATATAATCTCTTATGTATTTTGATATAGTTTATCATTGGGAATTGCTAATCTAACTAGATTCTTTAATTATTTATTTCATCTATTTATTCTCCCATAAACAATCATGTATGTGTTAGTAAGGAAACATGATTGGGAGGGCAGAGACAGGTTCCCCATCTAAGTAGTCCACCCTATGTTGGATGAACAAGAGTTCCTGTTGCTTGTGGGCCAAGGGGTGTTATATCACGCTTTTGGGCTTAGTTGTAATAAATCTTTTAGGCAATCTATTGTGCTCTCCTCTCTGAACCCTATGATGGTTGGTTGTTGGAAGTTAAATAAAGAATAGAAGCAATCATCCATGGGTTAGTAAGGAAACACGATTGGGAGGGTAGAGATGGCTTCCCCATCTAAGTAGGCCACCCCATGTTGGATGGACAAGATTTCCCGCCACTTGTGGGCCGAGTTGTTACATCAGACCCTTGGGCTTAGTTGTGGTGAATGTTCTGGGCACCCTATCATGCTCTTCTTTTCAATCTTGTCTGTGGTTGATTATTGGAAATGAAGCTATAGATTAAAGTACGTGGTGTTTAATTGCTTATTTACAAAAAAAGGTTACTTTGGGCAGAAATCAGGTATACCCCAATTTGGGGACATTTCAAAACATCGATCATTGAGAATGGAGGAAGAGACAAACCAAGCATAAGATAAGAGGGATTGCATTTCTATCTCTTATGTAAATAACAATTAGTGTAGAAGTAAAAGGAAAAACATAAATAGGGCTCTATAGGAAACAAGAGCTAATGTCAAGCATAATGAAATAGATAAGTATGCTAAGAAGACAACAAGCTCAAGAGAAGGGTTATCCTTAACAGATTTAAGGATTTGTGCCATGCTGCTATTATCCAAGACTAATACAAATTTGACAATGAGGTGTTTAAGTGCATCAAATACACTTCGTAGCGATCTCATATTTGCAGTTAGGTTCTGGATGAGATTTGATGTGATGAGAACCATGTGTCTCTTATGGAAAAACTTTTACTAAGAAGAGTTGCAATTCCAGTCGTAAGGGAGAATTAAGTAATATAATAAAAAAGGAACAATAATTAGTGTTCATTGTTTATCAAGGGATGTTTGAGTAGTTGCAACTGTTGCAGGGTGAAGGGTGGGGGAGGTAATTAAAGAAGAACAAGCAGCGAAGAAGGTGACATCAAAACTCTTCATTGTATCCTTGAGAAGGAGATACATGCACCTAATCCCTACAGAGTGCACAAGTTTGAATATCATAGACCAGCCATAATACAAGCTATGAATGTCCGCCTTAAAAATATTCAAATATAATGGAGATCTCAAACTGCATCCTCTTGATTGGTTCACATTGCGGATGCTATATTATGTAGACTTGATGGTTGCGCTTACGCAAGGTTTTTAAATAATATACATCCAAGCCTCGCCTCCTCGTGCACAAAATAAGGAGCTCATAGTGATCCCAATAATTCAGTGATTGTGACCTTGACTTTTCAAGCACATTAATCAAGAAAATAGAATGCAATAGTATCTCCTCACAAGATGTCATATGATTCTAAGCGTTTGTAATTTTCCCCATTCAGGGTGCTCTTGGGTCACAACCTTGACTACACAGTCTTCTGGATAAGATGAAAGGATTGTATGCAAATCCCTAAGCCTTTCCAGTCTTTTGTTTATCCAGAAGACTAGCAAGGTGAAGATTGCAATTGATCTGATCACCTTTTTTCTACAGTTTTCATTCGATGAATTTAGATGGATTAGATGAAGCCCCAATTGCCCCACTAACCAATTACCTGGATGTCCTAACTAGGAAGAAATAACATGGCCCAAATAGTTTTTACAAATGGATACATGAACTTGTAGACATAACACAACACAGACCTGTTGTGACCTTTTCACACATCGCCCCATTGCAAATGGGGACCCTCTCTTTTTGCTGTAGGCCTTGTCTTTTTGGCTTTCGTTCTTGGTAGTTTTTGGTTCAATCTCTCGAGCTTCCTCGTGTTTCAAGTGAAAATTGGTGAAATTGGCTAAGTCTAGAAGAGAAGTGTTGTCCACCTTTGGTTCCTAAAATGAAACTGTGTTTGTCAGTGAATTAGGTCGTGTGAGAAGGAATTGAACTCTCAGAGAAGATACCAGTGAAATTTTGAGCATTTTGATGTACTTGCTATTTTTGGAAATTTCAATTTTTTAGTAAGTTTCACTACATCTCGGAATGACCTTATTGAGTTTGGAAGTACTTACAATTTTTAGCAGTGTCTATTTTTAGTAAGTTTCACTGTGTCCCGATTTGCCCTAATTTTGCATTTAAACAAACTTAATATTTATAGTAACTCTTTTTTTTTGGCAGGTCAAATGAGCACTGTCTGAGGAAGAGGAAAAATGATATCAAGTTTTATATCTGCAAAGTTGAACAAGTTTGGTAGTTGGTTGAAAACTTTTTATCTGAAAAAGCATCTTCTAAAAAGGGGCACCCAAAAAACATCTCTTGAGGAAAAGTGAAAAAGCACTAAGAAGGCACCTAAAAGAGGAGAAATTAGAAAAGGCCGACATGACAATTAGAAAAGCATCCATCTCTAGAAGAACAAACGAAAATGACTAAAGTCTAATGCATCAAAAGGTTTAAAAAGCACTGAAAAAGCATGGAAAGTTGTGAAGATTCCTGATAGTAATTCAAGAAAAGATGTGAAAATTCTTGGAAAGTCCTTGTTCTGTTATCAAATTTATTAGAAATCTTGAAAAAAAGCTATGGATAAAACTGATGGAAGCGTGCTGATTATTGAAATTTGGTTGAGTGAAATTTTTTAGGATCTTCTAAAATCTAGAATCTCCATTATAACTCTTGGAGATTTGAAACCACTCTCAAACATCCTGACAGTATTTATATAAAATATAACTTATACTTAAATTTTATATTTTATATGCAAGGAAAGTTGATAAAATGACTAAGTCAATCGACCACTGCCATGGCTTTGCGCCCTATAGTGCTAATCCACCAGGGTCATGGATTCACACCCAAGGCTCAAATTCCCCAACTAGGCTTGAGATGCGGCCTAGAGCGCTAATCCACCAAGGTCATGGAAATGTTCAAAAATAACAAAATCCTCCATTTGGTCTAATTTGCACCCTAGAGCGCCATTTCATGATGACCAAGGAAAATCTTCAAGGTGAAAAATCCTCCCCAGGAGTCAACTCGTGCCCCAGAGCGCTAATGCAAGGAGGTCATGGAATTTGTCGCAAAGGATAGAATCCTCCATAATGCTTAGGTTGCCTCATAGGCGCAAATTCATGGGGATCATGGATTCCCTCTCTAAGTGAAAAATCCACCACATGAGCTCAAATATGCCTTTGAGTGCAAATTTACGTGGTCAAGTAAAATTCTTCAAGGCACAAAATCCACTACCAGGGACGTGTGCCCAAGAGCCTTGGAATACAAACCTTAAGGAAAATGTGTTGAAATTCAAGATTCCACCACCCAGTCTAATTTACGCCCAAGGTGATATGGCAAAGATTGATTTGATGAAAATTGAAAGAGGTGGAACTATGTGCCAATGTTCATTAGCGCCCATGGGAGAAATTGCAAAGATGGATTTAGAATTGGGCCAAGCGTGGAAAATCAAAGATTTAAATTGCAAAGATTGATTTGAAATTGGTTAAATGTGGGAAATCCAAGGTGAGTTGGTGGATTTAATCAAAAGTTGGAAATAACTTAATTGCCTACATATTTGAATTCCAACCTCTATAAGTGTGCGTCCATGAATGGAGCTTGTTGATGAAGTTAAACGCCTTAAAAGGAATTTTTTTTGAAAAAATTAAGAGCGAATGGCGTGCTAATTTCAGAGATAATTCCTGGAGGCATGGAATTTTGAAGAAAAACAATTCTGAAGCGGATTTGAAAAATCAAGAGGAAAGCACAAGAATTTTGAATAGAGAGTTTCTAGAGAGAGTTTTTGGAGAGAAGACCTGATCTTTTAAGAAGGAAGAGGTGCATTTGCAGGGAGATAGAAAAATAAAAGAGAAATTTTGAAGAGAAGTAATTCTGAAGCGAAGGACTTTTACAGAGAAAATATGGAATTTTTTTGTGTTGCATTTTAAATTTCTTGCACAATTCTTATGTCAATCATTTTATTTTGTTGGAGGAAGAATTCCAGTCCATGAATTCCAGTCCTAGATGTTCAAGGAAGACATTCGAGTCACAAAATTCCAGTTCCATTCTTATGTGATCTAGTTCAAGGCATTCAAGATTCAGGACTTCAAAGATCAGAGTTCAAATACATCTTGAATTTCCTCTGGAAACCCAAGATCAAAAGTCAAAAGGTCCAATCTATCTCAAGAAGATGAATTCCTAAGTAGGTAAAATGAAGGAAATGATCAAAGGAAGATAATTTCAAAAAAAAGTAATCAAAGTTGGATTTGGGTTGTAAAGTGCAGTTAGAATTGACCCAAGCCTACATGGCACCCAACATGTTGACATGGCACCCAGTCATCTCCACCAGCTAATACGAGGTCTCCAAGTCAAAATTCATTGCATAAAGGAAGGGAATCGAGAATAATCTATTCAAGGCAGACGACAATTTAATGCATAGTGGACATTCATTTCACCCCTCTCCTGCTGAGTGGACTTACATAGTGGGCATTTATTACGACACTAAGGGAGTGGCTCTCTTCTGATTAATCCATATAGACCTGCTCATTAATTGTATATTCTCTCTCCAAACACTAACCCTAATTAGGGCTGAGGTGGCAAAATTTGGACCACTAGTTCTGTTTCAATCTTGGCCACCCATTGTAATCTGAGACCTATATAAAGGACCCTCTTCTCATTCATAAAGGAGCGAATTTCGAGATTGCTGCTAAGAGCTACCAAGAAAACAAAGTTTTCATTGTTGGTTTCATGGTGATTACTTGATGTATTTTGGTGCTTGCATGGTTTCATTGTTTCGTTACTTAGAGTAGATTTGTTAGATAAAGTGCTTTGATTTCAATGGAGAAATGTAATGGTGTCTGATGAATTCCTCTGGCTCATACTTTTGGTAGTTTGCTGATTGTAAGCTGTCGTCTAAAGTTAGCTTGAGCCACCTTTTTTATGGATGCTTAACTTCTATCATTAAATGTGCATTGTTCATTATGATGGTGTTCATTGTGATATGAAAATTCTTTGCATAACCCTTAGAAGATTGCACCAATTCTTAAGGAGTTGTAGTTGATCCTGGCGAAGTAGGGCTTGGTTATTGGGAGTTTGTCCACTAGAGCACGATCCATTGATATCATTGTCCTTAGGAGTAGATTTATATCCTTCTAACCCGCTCCCTTTTAATTTCAGTACTTTTCAGTTGTGTTGTTTAAAGAAACATCACAAAATTTCAATATCCGATGAATAAGTTCTAGTCAACATTGCGAAAGAAGTGAAGAATGATTCAAATGTAAGTCCCTTTGTGATACTAGCATATCACATCAACCATTGAGCTTATCCACAAGTCAAGACTTGACAGAAAGAACCTTGGAGTCACTTGTATGATCTTTTGCAATCTTAGCATACACGGGATTTTGTTCAAGAGAGGATAAGATACCTTGGTATTTTATTCTGTTGTTGGTGTGGTCATAAAACACACATCAACAAGACCCACCTATAGTAAATGCAGACTTTATTAGAGTCAACTTGATAAATGGTCAAACTTGAACTAGTTTGGACTGGCTTATGGTTATGGTTTTTCTGACTATTAATCCTGGTTGAATCCAGATACTCTGAGTAGGTCCTTTGGTGAACATGGGGGGAATCTGCACATAACCCCCAAAAAATAATTTTGAATGAAATAAGAAAAAAATAAAAAACTCTAACTCTAGCTATCATGTTTCCTTAGTCTTGGTTGATGACGAGGGGCATAGGGCTGCTACCCACACCTTCATTTGCATGGTGCAACTTGTGGGGGGTGGTAGTAGCATTGCATGTCCTTCTAGTGAACCGGCTGATGACGTTGATGCTATTGATGAAGAGCCATATTATATCTAATGATTTTACATGTGCAGACGAACTGACATAAACCATTTTGATTTGTCTCTACATTTGACATAAAATTATTAATTATTTGATTTTTCCTGTATTTCACTAGTACATTTTTTGTGCAAATAGTCTGTGTATATACCTGAATTGACAACTTAGGACAAAATAAATAACACAGGTAGTTGTATGAGAAATGTGCAAAAGAAAAACTGTGTAGTCCGTGGAAGGAGAGTAATGAAACTTGTTGAATACATCTAGATTATTTATGGGACAAATTTGCAAGGGCACGTTAAATGTACATGTCTCACATCCAGGTTATCTAGGGTGCTTGGCATGAGAACAATACATGATAAAAAATTCTTGTCATGTGGTAATTTTTTAGCATTTACACATTAAAAGCTCTTTGATCCTCGAGTTTAATAGCTTCATGCAATCAATTGTTAACAAATTTGTGAGAAATTGAATTCAATTGGCCACTTGGTTCACAATTAAATTTTCCCAAAATTGGCAATTTTTTTCTGTTCTTAGAAATTCACTGAATTTCCAATCCGTAGCTTATTATTCTGTGAATTTTGTGACATAGGTTACAAGTACAACATTATTGGAAGTTGTTGCACCCATAAGTCCTTCCTATGGTTTATCAAAGTAAGATAGGGAAGTGACATGCTCTCAAATATTGGCATACTGAGAAGGTCTCACAAATGTGGATGTCATTTCTCATTTCTTCTCGTTGAAAACAAGCTTTGCTGTTTGAATGGGAATCAAAATCTACCGTTCTTTCTGCATAGTCATCTACATACACATTAATGTAGAATAAGAGTTCTTGAAAACGATGATGTCTTTTGGGTGATAGGCAGATTATTTCTGTAATTAGATGCATTGCAGGGCACTTTTTTGCTTGTCAGCTCTTGACTAAATAATAGATATGGTTAGGATTTGAAAATTGATAATTTTACTCTATATTGGAGGTTGAAGATAATGATCTAGAAGTTTGCAAAATAAAGTCAAACTACATACAAAACCAGAGACCTTGGCTAATGATTTTCCTTGGACTAAAGGTGTCATATCCATGATCATTATGCACTGTTTGTAAGAATATTTAAAATGAATAAAATTATCCAGTCTCCATGTTTGAGTTAGAAATGTTGCAGAAGTTGGTTCTCACATTGCACAAGTCAGCTGTTTGTTCAACAATTGCTCTTATGATTTTCAATCTTTTTTTTGCAATATTGTGTAGCTAACTTTTTTGAACCTTTGGTTTAGGATTTCTCCAATTGGAATCCATAAAACCTTCTGTGACTGGGATAAGATTATTAGGTTTTCTGTTTTTTTATTATTCTTATATGTGCATTAAATAGGAATTATTTCATAGTCATTAACAAATGCCAATTATGAGAGAGCATAGTAAAAACTACTCCCTCGGGCCTTAAGAGGTCCCTCAACTCAATAAAATTATAAATGCTTCATATTATCCTTCAAGTTTTTGGCGAAGGCCAAGTAACTTAGAGCTTGAAAAATGTATTACATAAGACAAGTTGCTTGGCTCCATATTGTGATACAAATGCAGGTAGGATGCAGCTAGGAACTGATGTCACAAGAAGTGGCACCAGGGATTAGTTTTTGGCCCTATTACATATTCTAGTTACATTTAGTGGCTTCTGCAACCTTTGCCATGTCTACACTTATTTTTGATCTTGGGTTTTTCATTAGCTTATGGAACCAGTAGATTCAATCCTTAATCATAGCTTTTTTCATTGATTATGGTCCTCCTCTTTGCAACTTTGTTTTTTTTCAACTTTTCCCCATGTGCTTGTCAACCATTTTTGCAACATGGCTTGCCCTGGAAACTTTCTGTGGCTTGACTATTAATCTGAATGCTGGCAGGCTCGTTTATGTAGTAGTCATCTGTGGTGGTATCACATGCCATATCTGAATTATCATATCTATGTCAGTAATCCTGTGATGTCTGCAACTTACGTGAAGATTCTAGAGCCCACATTTTAATTGCAGTTTTGCCAATAAAAGGATTAACAACCCAGTGGAACTGATTTAATAGTATTGCAGATTATTCTACTTCTCCAAGAGAAAACAAAGCATGAGTCAATTTACCTGCTTAATAAGAGTAGTGAAGAAAAGTCAATATGATAGTTTTGTCTGTGTAGTTCTGAAGCAGTGTGAGACATGGCATTTGTGTTGTATCATACATCTTAACCTTATCATAGTGATTCTTTGTATCCACCAGGGGAAACATGTTAGATTTTCTATGATAGATGTAGCTGAGGACAATACATTGCATCAAAGATTACAAATTCATTGTTATCGTCTACTTCATATGCCACAAATAAAATTTAACATCCATAACAACTGCCATTATTTATTCACGTCCATTGAAGGAATTTCTTAATTGGTACCTACGTAACTAAAGTTTGAAAACTTTAGTTGTATGGATCTTTGTAATTGGATGTGTTGCCATATGTGAGCAAAGACAAACGTTAAAGAATGACAATATGCATACATGTGTGTGACCCTGTTCCTATTAAATGCTATCTACTTAAAGCAAAAGGTTCTAAATGTATCACATACAAGGTGGCATAATTCAAGCTGCAACATCTTCATTCTCTTAGAATCACACAAATAAAGGATAATGCTAAAATTTCAAGCTATCAAAGATATTCTCTTCCTTCAGAAATATGCAGGTTTCCTATAGCTTTCATTTTACAAAACTTCTCAGGCATCTTGCTTCTCCTCTGACAGCCTTTTGAATCCTCCCAGGCACTTGCAAAATGCCTTTCTTTTGGTTGTTCGGAATCTTGAACCATCTTAGTTCGGTATCCCTGCTCTCAATTTAGTTTGCATATGTTGTCTTTTGAAATTATTGTTATCTCTATTACTATTGCTACCTCCCGAAAAGTGATGAAAACTTTACTTCTGAAGGGACATTGGTTGGTAGAGAATATAATTTCTTTTAATGTACAATAGAGTTGGTAAGCGTCTCGAAACACTTGTGGTGAGATGTTTGTTCTAGGACTTAAATGATACATGAGCCCATCAGATAATATTTTCAGTTGTTGGTTCAGATGAGATGTAATTTATGTGTATGAGAGAATGTCCAATTGGAGGAGAACAATGGATATGCTTTTGCTTGGGATAAGACATGTAGGAAAGTCATTAGTTAAAGTTGCTTGTTTGAAGGTGATGATTTGATGAAAATTATAGATCTTAAATTAAGATTCTAATCATGTTCATAGATTTGGCTTATAAATTGTTAACATCTTCAAATATTGTTAATATTTGAATCTATCTCATCTTGTTAACATAAGCAGTATTTTCTATATTTCCAAATAATTATACCTGTTTTTGGAATGCATATCTTTAACGATACACTCCATTTCTATTGATCTTTTTGCTCTTGATATTTTCCATCTCTCATAAACTTATTAATCTCAGCCCCTGGAAATATTTCTTTGCTTAAAAAGCTTTAGATCACGAGTGTTCACAGGTTTTTTGTCTCCATAGTTTTCATCTGGTATAACTTATTGTAGTGTGGAGTCATGGACCTGGAAATGTTCTTTTCACATTAAATTTTTTGGACTATGTGCATGTTTGTCTTTCATTACAATTAAAAATATTGAAATTTGTTTTAATATTTTATTTTGTCTCAAATTTGATATCGTCAGCAGATTTCCTTTTTTTCCAATGAATTTATGCCTTATCTTAATGAATATCTTCTTTCTTTTCACATAAAAAATTAATAGACTATATTTTTGTTGATCTTTTATTCTCATTATATCCAATCTCTCTTATGACTGACATGATATTTAAAATTTAAATATTTTGGACTTTGTGGTCATGGCTCTGTTTGCTCTTTAAGTCTCCTATGTATCTCATAACTTATTATCATGTGATCCTGAACCACCTTTCTCTAGGTCTTTCTTTTGTCATGACATGCTTTGATTTGAATATCTGCGTTGTTGCATATGACTACTATATTAATCAGATATTTAATTGCCCGTTTGATTGTCATTTGAGCAGTGTCCATGCATACATTGTCTTTAAAGATGCACAATCAGTAAATGCTGCCTTGTCACGCAACATGACAGAGGTATTATTGCTATCCCAACTTCATTACTTTATTAGTAGATATGCTCCGTCACTTGGGAATGATAATTGACAATATTTTTCTCATATATCACTTGTAAATGTAGATTCAGACAGGTTAGATATTTGAGAATGTTTTTGTATGTATAAATGTAAATTTGGATGGATCAGGCTATCAGGAATGTTTCGGTTAAGTGTTAACTTTTATATAACTTAATGATTTTAGTCTTGTTCATGTCTGGAAATGTTTTCTCTGGTCTTAGTGCAATAATTTATTAAAATTGTACTGTTTATCACAGTTCAGTGGAAACCATATTCGTGTGGATCGAGCACTTCCACCTCGCAAGAAGCTAAAAGATGGAAATCATTTCATCTATGATACAAGGAGGACTGTATTTGTTGGGAATCTTCCATTTGATGTGAAGGTATTGGTGTTGCTTGTTGCTATGTAGGTTGCAATTTTAAAGTTGGAAGTTAGAACTTTTTTAATTTATGATCTGCCCTGAAGATTTGCAGTACCATATGCTATTTATTGTGATATAATATACAGGATGAGGAACTATATCAACTATTTGTTGGGATTGCACCTATGGAGTCTGGTGTCGAAGCTGTTCGGGTTATAAGAGATCCTCAAACAAGTATGGGAAAAGGCATTGCGTATGTTTTGTTCAAGAGCATGGTATGTTCTTATGTATCACTATCGCAGAAAGCATAGTTTTTTATACATATCAAGCTCACTTTTTTATTTTTCGATAATATGATGTGTACTGATGGTTTAATCCTACGTAATGTTTTGCTATATATTTGGAAATGCATGCTCTTAAATGCGTAAAGTGATGCTTCCTTCAGATCAAACTAGTAGAAAATACAAAACATTCCATTTGTTGTATTCAAATAAATTACATGCATTAAAAAGACAGTTCAGACATGTTCAGGTTCAAAGATATGCACTAATAAACATCTTTTCCCTGGAGAAACGGAAGGTGGGAGATCTGATAATTGAATAAATCATAGTAGCAGAAATCGCCAAAAAATCGCAATTAATCTGCAATCGGTGGATGGGAAAATCACTCAACGATTTGTTGGCAAAAAATCGCGTTTTAATCGGCAAAAAATTACGTTTTAATCGGTTAAAAAAAGTTGCCAAAAAAGGGATTACTCGTGTCAGGAAAACCCTAAATGGCACCCAAAAAATATCTTATTTTTTCCTATTTATCAGCGCCGCAAGAGCCTGTAGTTTGTATGACGAGCGTGTGCAATCATTTGCAGTCGATGGTAGCTGTGTGTGAGCCGTTTGCAATTATTTGGAGGAGGATTCACCATATGCAGAGCAGGCTATTTGCCGCTTCCAGAGCAGAGTATTCATCATTTGCATTGCCATTTCCAGAGCATTCATCATTTGCATCGCCAATTCCGGGTATTCACCATTTCCAGCTATTTTCATTTGCTTATCGTTTATCATATACAGAATTATATAGCAGATAAACGAATAGAATAAGCAATACGATATAAAATTTACCATTTCCAGCAATCGTTTATCATCTATAATAAACGAACAGATATCCAGAACACGATATAAAATTTACATATATATAAACGATAAACAGATTACAGAAAATACATATTTAAAATTTTAGAAATGCAAATTTTAAATATAAATATATCGTTTATTACATATAATATCAGAATACCATATTAGATTTACTTTGAAAATTAGAAATTTTTGGTATATATATTATAGTGGGAAATAGATAACAGAAAATATTTATTAAACAGAACATAGTATATATAAACAGAATATATAGTTTTATAGTATATATATTCTGAATATTTATATTTTGTATTTATTAATGGAACAGAATATATATATATATATATATATATATATATATATATATATATATATATAATTTGGTATATATATTATACTGGGAAATAGATATAATATCAGAATACAGAAAATTTGAATAGACAGAATACATAAAATTTAGTTTGTAATGATATATACAAATAATTTAGCTCATTAATGTTCTACTTTCATGATAAAAGTAATTTCTAACTGTTTTTTATGAAACTTTGTATCTTAAATCATCTGGTAGAATTACCCATAAGCAAGTCAGCTGGAGCAGAGGCTTGCTAGATAGTTTCTAGAGTAAAATTTTGGATGATGAAAATCCATTTAAAACTTATACCCTGTAATTGCTAGAGATTTCAACACAGTTAATGAGTGTTGATGCTTCCTTTAGATTTACTGATATAAAAAAGTTGCTACAAATAATGATCACAGTACTCTTCATAATGGTTACGTACTCCTGAACTTGAGCTAGCTCTAAAAGAAAATTATCAGGGATATATTTTTAGGAGTTATTCACCAAGTGCCATGTCCACCATTGCACTTCAAACTATCAAGTTGTTTTCTAGGCGGAGTTGTGTGACCGTGCTCTACATCTATCAAAATGAAAATAACATCGAAGAAAAGGTAAATATTTTGTTATAGTTATGTTTTCCTAGTCTTTTACTGTGTTTTTGTCATGTACAATCTTACGCGTTTTCTTTAGCCTTGTAAGTTGCTGCATCTGAGTAAGCGACAATTAGATCATAACCAAAGGTTTATGAGTTTGGTATTGCTGCATTGAAGCTTAGCAGTCAGGAAAGACAGCACTCTGTAATCGTTGTGGTAAGACTGATTGTAAAGCTTACAAAATAACAGGTAGGCAAAAATTCATATAACAGCAATACAGTTTAATCAGAGTTGAAGCATTTAAATTATTATCCAATTAAGGAAAGCAAGAAATCTTCTTTTCAGCTAGTAAAAATAAAAGAATATTATAGAAGTTGAATCTGTATGTATTGTCCTTATTTTAACAACCTTCTCTGGGAAATCCATCATATAAAGTTCAGAAACGGTGTCGTAAGCCCATATTATTTTATGAATATTTTGGTTGATATTACTCACCAGTGATTTGCATTCCGTTATACTGAAAACTTAACTCTCAATATTTTAATTGAATTTTATATGCCTGATGCCTAACTTGCAAATCATAATTCACTTAATTGTTTTTGTTATTGCTTGATTTAATTTCAAATTGTTTTTGCCAATATGAAGAAAATAAATAAATTCCTTGTGTCCTCAATTTTCCTGTACATGTACGAGTGGTGTAATTATATAGCGTAGATTGTAGTGGATAGTTGAAGATTTCTTTGTCAGATTATTTAATGCAGATTATTTAATGCTCCTGGGAAATTCATGCTAGAGAATATATCATAGTGGTGTAATTCTGAACGATATGACATTTGTACTTCGTATTTATGTAATAGTGCTGCTGTTCTTTTTTAAGTGCTCAATAGGATTATTTCAATTCCTGGTTAGAATCAACATCTCACTGATATTAATTGTAACATAAATACAAAGCTTAACCTTCTGTTGTGTTTATAGGATGCTGCTAAATTGGCACTAAAGAAGAAAGACTTGAAGCTAAAAGATAGAAGTCTTAGGTTGTGTAAGGCACTGCCTGATTCAAATGGAAGACCACAGACAGCATCAGCTTCTAGATCAAGATCTGATGCTACTCCAAGACTTAAAGTATTGAATAGGAAACATCTCGCTGAATCAAGGGAGTTGTCAAATACACCTGTACAGAAGAAGGCCAAAAGCTCCCTTTCCTATCAAGGGACTAAGGCAAGCAAAACAGATAAAACCCCTATCAAGTCAGGTTCAGTGGGCATGCGCAACCCACAAGCCAATGAACCAAAAACATGCATGTCTAAGAGGCCAGCAGTTGCAGCAAGGAGGGACAGGTCATCACAAAATGCTGGGCAAAATCTTGCTAGTAAAAAGCGTAAAAGAGCTGAGAGAACAGGTTATTCAAAATCCCCCAAAAAGATGAGGGCCCACTGATGCTGAATCCAAGGACATCACGTTGGATATAGATCTTCTACTTTCCAAATATTATAACATTTGAAGGGTTTCTTGATCCATGTTTAACCAAATTTGGTGGTGCACCGCCAAATTTTTTTCTTCGGATGTTTGAAATGGGCAATCAATTATCCCCAGATTAGCTTTGTCATATGCTTTTTGCAAAATTATATGTTTGAGAAGCATTATTTTCCTGATGCTTTTTGTAAAATTATACCCTGCCTACAAGTGAACATTTGACAACGGGAATGGCTTTTCTGGGCTGATTGTATCTGCTTGTTAATCTTCAATTTTAAGTTGTCTTTTCTTGTGCGTTTATCTTCTATTAAGTTGTTAATTATATGGGAAACTATTTGCAGAAGCCCAATCATTTTCCATCAAATTTATAAAAAGGAAAAAAGTTCAGCGTGTAAATATTCACCTCATGAAAATTTCATGTTTTATTTCTCTAATTTAGTTCAAAAGAATTGATTATAACTCCACTAAACTTTAAGCATGTAGTTGGGATTTTCAATTATCTTCAACCAAATTCATCTTAAAACATAACTTCTCATGTCATTCAAACTAAACATTTTGATGCTATGCAAGAAATGATTCTTAATATTGAAGAAAATATTTTTATATTCAAACTTATCTAATAAATTTATGATTCAAGTTGCCAGACAATGTAGAAGTTATTTCATGGTGGGTCAGCATATTGTGAAAAACAATCATTTTCACAACTCTTAGAACATTAACAGACAATTTTTCTCATCAAATGTGGACATTTTGCATAACTGTCCCGCTCACCATTTTGCATTACTGTCCTATTTATCAAACATGAGAAGACTGTGACCTGGAGGTAGTAAGATCAATGACAGTATTTCTGATATTGAGCCTCACACTGGTTAAAACAACCTTGATATGTTTAGTGAGAGTTGTAAGGTCTCTGTACTGTACCTAATAGTCTGTCTGTTGACTGTACTAGTTTTCTTTTTGAGGCCACTTCTGGCCTGATCTTTTGAGACTCTGTTTCTATCTGCTTGGACTTGTGGTTGTATTCAGCTCTAACTTTTTTGGTAATCTATCATCAGGTCAGAAAAAATACAAATGGACATGATCCCCGAAAATAATGGGAGTTTTTTCACATTGTTGCCCAAGATTAGCTGTTTGAGGCTTTGAGCTCATTGGACTCTACGATTTCAATGACAAATTTGACTCACTATAATAATCATTCTAAATTTTTGGCTCAATAGCATTATGGTAATAGTTATAACTCTAATCATCCTTAACATGTTCATATTAGAGGATTTGGCCGCAGAAATGAGCAGGAGTTTATTTGATAATATAGTTTTGTAGGTTGTAAATGCTTTTAGTTACTAGAACTATTCGGAGTCATTGGATGAGCATGGTTGCAAAAGGTAGACGATAACAAAAGGTACTGGTTTCGCAAGACTTTACAATAAGGGTTAGAATCAAATGATTTGTCATGATACAAGTATATTATACTTGCAGCAAATTTGAGTTACTCTCATTTTATGCAAGTTGAACTTAATGCACCTTTTGGATTTAGTTCTTTGGTTTGGTATATGTTATTGGTCACTTATCTGTTTCAATGGATCTTTATCTTTTGTTTGGAATGCGTCATTTCCATGTTATCATGTATTATTTCTGAAGGAATGATATAAGAGCCAAAGTTTGATTTATCTCTTCTTTTGAATTTGGAGTGCTTATACGTATTTAAGACATCAAGAATTTAATCTTCTCACTACTATGATTAGAATTTTTCTAATCTTATCGACGTTAGGTTAGTGATTATGACAATAAAGCAACATTTTTTGTTATATTCATGATTGGGTTGTCAGCTATCCTATTCTAGGAAAAAGAAGGAAAAACAGGCCATTTTCGTCCATAGAATGCATGTAAAGTGATTTTTCGTAAGACATCTTCCATACAAGGAAAGTGCTAACTATTTCTCTGGTTTTCTTATTATAATACAATGTTTGCCATAAAAGAACTGAGCACATAGATTCATAAAAACCAATTTAAGATTTTGATAGAATTGAAGATAATCTGAAAAGATCAACCACATCAACAACTAGCACATAGATTAATAAAACCAATTTAAGATTTTGATAGGATTGAAGATAATCTGAAAAGATCAAGCACATCAACAACTAACGATTATTACAATTCTTTCTCGATAAATGTTGTATTGGTTGCTATTAAAGTAAAATGTAAGCATATTGCATTAGAGAAACAAGCCAAGTTTTGTTCATCAAAGTAAAAATAAAGGAAAAGCTTAAATTCAATATTTTCTCTCTTCAATTAATACGATTACCATCAAATTAGAATGTGGCTACATGTTGCCAACTCTTTTTGCTTTATCAATTTTGTATTGGTTTCTATTGTAATACGATTACCATCAAATTAGAATTTGGCTTCATGTTGCCAACTCTTTTCACTTCGTCAATTTTGTATTGGTTTCTATTGTTGTGATAAAGTATCGTAGTTAAAGCACATTAGAGTAGTGAAGCAAACCAAATTAATTTGAAGACATCCAATTGATAATAAATGGAGAAGATCATGTTCACGAAGTTATACCTCCTCTTTTATACTATGTAATGTCCCATTTCTAGCGCATTAATTCATACTGTGTCGTTAGTGTTATTTGCCTTGGTCCTGTGGGCTAACGAGGACTTTATAGGGATCAGAGTGAGATTTGGCCTAGGCAATTCTAGTTTCAAGCCAATTGAAGTTTATTTACCAGGGTTTCCAGATACCTGCTATTTTTAGCAAGTTAATAGTGGGCTTAGTGATGTTGGTATTTCAAAGTTGGTCTAGGAGCATCTCACCGAGACCTTTATGTTTGGATTACTGTTCTCTTGGAAAATTTGGACGCTTGAGCTTTTTCAGCAGGTTTGATGACGGAACCCCTCGAGCTTGGAGGCAGTGGACAAAACCCCATTGTCGATTGTTGATATCACACAGGTGTCTCACTTAGTGTTTCAGATTCATATTTCTGATATCCAATCTTGCTGTAAGTTTTGTAACTATGATTGGATCTTTGTTATTTCTTAGTGAAGATTTAATTGCAATATTCATTTTTGAGACTATTTCAGCTGGGTATTTTGTAATTTTGCAGGATAAATTAAAATCAATTGCATACAAAATGTTTGTTTGAATTTCTGTGTTAAAATCTAGGGATAATATCCTACATAAATATTATAGTGGTATCAGAGTCAATTTTCCTTGCCAATCTGTGAGGGTTTTATGAGTAAAGAAAGAGTTAGTTTTCCTTGCCAATCTCTGAGGGTTTTACGAGTAAAGAAAAATACAGTTTTGTTGCAATACAACTTGCAGATATTTAATATTCTTATTTTATTTGGAGAAATAAATTCATTTGGTCTAGCTATTGTATTTGAGAGTATATTTCTCACCGAAACAAGCTTGAATAATTACGTCGTAGGCGTTTCCCTCTTGGAAAGCCCCGGCCTGATATTTGCATCTAACGGATGGAAGTGGTGGAGAGGCCAATGACTACCATTGAAGTCATCTGGCCCCTTTGTTGCTTTTCACCAGCTGTCCTGTCCTGTCCGTCATCATCACCAGTTGTCCGTCCTCATCACCAGCTGTCCGTCAATATCCTCTCTGTGAAGCCAATGAAATTTACCCTTCTTTATCAGTCACACTACTGTTGTTCTTAAATCGGAATATGAAAAATAGTAATACATTATTTTCTCCTAATGCATCTTCAGGCAGGTATAGAACGAGAGTTTTGAACATAGATATGGATCGCCATAAATGCAGGAAAAGCATAAATTGGAAGCTGTAGGATAAAGGATAGAAGCCATTGATTAATGATGATTTTCCAGAACAAGGCATGAATAGTCACCAAAGTATGAAAAGAGGGGAAAATTGTTTCAAATTAAAATATTTTGGTAAAAGGAAAACTCAGAATGTGAAAGCTTAGGCATAGCCTGTGATTGTTTTGGAAAATCCCTCAAACAATGGCAGTTTTATTTGCAAGAAAATTGCAGAAGTTTAGAAGACATGGCAGGTGTCGATGCAAGGTGTGGAAGCATGAATATAGATAGGTACTTGATGAATTTTTTGAAATTACTGTAGAGGGGATTTTTTCACAAAGTGCTGTAGAGGGGATTTTTTTATTTTTTATTTTTTATTTTTACCCCAGGAAATTGAAATGTGAAAAGGCTTTCATAGGTGCAGGGGAGGATTGTTTTCTTTCTTGACAGTGCTCTTAAATATCATCCCGATGTCTGCCCTGCTGAAGATAAAGAAGAGTGCAGCAGATTATTTGTTAAAGTTCAGGAGGCATATGAAACTCTGTCAGATCCCCTACTCCGCCAGGATTACCATTCATGATTGTAGACACCTTCCATGTGACATCAGTTGTCCTCATGAAGAACTGAGGCATTGGATAGGGCAGACTGTTGAGAAATCGTCACTAATCCAATGCCAAGACCTCGCCGACACCATCGCTAATCCAAGAAGGGTTGCTCCCGGCCATCCTCCTCAAACAACACGGCAACATAAGAATAACTTCCCCTGCCTCTCGTTTAGAGGAATTTTTTAAAACAGTCGTGCTTCTTTTTAAGTGTTTTAATCAACATAGCGGATTTAATACTAAGTTGCAAAATGTAATCGATCTCTGGAATTTCTATACAATAATTTTGTTTTATGCAACTCCAAGCACAGTGCCATGTGCAGATTGGCGATACTGGCAGACATGCAGGCATTCGAGAGTTACATACGTGTAATTTACATATGTAACTTATCTTTTTTATTTAACACATATTTTAAGGAAAGAAAATGTACTTATAAAATTTTATTTTTAAATTGTAATATATATTTATTTATTAGTTATTAATAGATTTTTTATTATTATTTTGAAAAATTTAAAGTAATATTTTTCTTTTGAAAAAATATATTTCAAAATGTTATTATTTATAAAAAAAATTAGAATTTTTTAAAATTTTAATTTTACATTTAATTTTTATTTTAAATTATAATATAAAATTGCTTTTTATTTATTATTTCTAAATCAGAAGTTTTTTGTTTAATTTACAAAGCTATATTGTGTGTGGGGTGATTCCATCGGAGATAGGCACAAAGCTTTCCAAGTTGGAGTAGTGGTTATGCCAAAAAAATAATGTAGAGGGTGATTCCTAAATCACTTGAAAATTGGTCGAGGCTTTTTGTTCTTGAATTGGCATGGAATGAATTAAGGAGTGCGATACCTCACGAATTGGGTAATCTTCTCCGTCTAAGCTCAATATGTTTTAAAATCATTTTGTGAGTGGAAGTGGAAGTGTGAATGGTGTTCCAATATTGAATGCACGCACTAACTGCATAACAAGTGTGAAGACGTGTAATAAATTTGAGAGGTTCAATTCGAACCGTCAATTTCAAAATAAAGGTGGACGGCATGGATTATACAAAGCTATCGATCCGTGGCTTACATAACCAACCAATAATAAAAGATGTGACATTTCAATAAAGAACGAAAGTGAGAGACTCTAACCATATCTATTTCGGTAGAGGAAAGATTTGAGCTGATCTTTACAAAATGCTTCACAAACCATAGTAGAAGGGTGAGGGGGATTTCCATAAGAAATTATAGTTGGGACACTTTGGTAATAAACATGTAAGCATACACATAGACTTTTTATTGGGGAGAAATTTTATAATATTATATTTCTTATAAATTAAATTTATAGTCTATAATTCTGAATAAAATGAATATTTATGCACTTCTTTATAATTTTGAATTTCAAACTATTTCGAAAATTATAAATATACTTGAAAGTTTAATTTATTTTAATTTAAATGAATAAAACTTTTAATTCTATTTTAATTTCATGTTTATCTATTAGCATTTGCGTACCACCAGCATTGTGTGCTATTATCCTAAATAAATTTGATTTGGTTGAACTTCAAAGTTGTGCATTGAATCTAATTAAAACATGTCTAATTAATTTTAAACCTTATTAAAATTTTTAATAAATTTTCTTTTACAAGAAAAAAAATTACATAATTGTTAACCAAAATTTTATGAAAGAAAAAATCATTTTAATATTTATGGTGCTAATCCAAATTGCTTCTAGGTTTCTTGAATTTTACACTTGTCTTTTGGTGTTCTCCATTTGAATTGAAGTGACTTCTTACTCCCATATCATTTAAAGAAGAGTACTTACAAATAAATACAAATGAGAAGGTGCCATTGTTATTTTTTAATATAAAAATGGTGGAAATAACTAATGGATATTAATTTCCATGCATGTTTTATATATAAATTTAATATCAATTTGGTAGGGAAAAGTAGAAATGTCATTTTAATCAATATTCCACAATAGGTTATCATTTTAAGTTGAAATGACATTATGTGTTTTCATATAATAAGGATCAAGTATTTAAATTTTTAATATTTATCAATTTATCTTTGATATTTGACATTGCTCATGATCAAGCATCATAGATTCATACTATGAAATAATTTAGTTTGACAATTATGTATATTTTTCTTATTTTTTTTGTATATATAATGCATATATATACACACACGAATCCATACGAATCATAATAGGAGAAAATTTTCACAAACCCACAAACTCGATTCTTGTACCCAAACTCGAACTGGTAACTTAAATATAAAGTATATTAATATTTTACTTATATTCTATTCTACACTATATTCTATACACACATCTATATTTATCTTTCTATTTCTCCCCTCTCTCCCCATCTTTATATATTTATCTCTTTCATCTCTACATATCCCTTTGTCTTCTCTCTTCATCTCTCCATTTCCTTCTGTTCACATCCATCTGTATCTCCATCCCCATAGCATATGTATCTCTGTCTCCATCTCCTTACCTCCATTTCTTTCCCTTCCCTCATCTATCTCTCCCTTTTTCTATCTCTATTTCTCCATATTTATCTCATTCTCTCCCTATTGAAAACATAACATGAGCCTGTTGGTATTGGAGCATAACTATCTTCCTAACTGATAGGTTTTAATTTCATTCATGTTTGGATCCCTGCTAATGGATGCATAGATTATTTAATGCTAAATGGACAAGTAGAGGAAAAAATAATCATAAAAGATCAAGTTTGATTATTTAAATTAATAATGGTGTTAATCAATTGTCCAATTCAATTAAATAATAAAATAATTATATTGTAGATACGATTTTGACTAAATATATACATTTTGATAGAAACTCTCAAATTTTTACTTATTATCTTTCAAAAAAAACTTACCATTTATTTCTTTATGTTAAGATTTTGTGAACATCTCAAATTAGTTATTTTCTTATAAATTATTTATTTTCTTTTTTAAAAAACTACAGTTGAAACCACACCTAATATAAATAATTGAAACAATAGTTATACACCACCCAAAATGATAATTAAATATATATATGCAACTTACTCATTCATATTTCTTACACTGCTCACCGTTCATCTTCATCTCACCTTCCAACACTGTTTTTGTGTGGAATAGATCTTTTATTTACTCCTGTGCTTTACCTCAAGATTGGCATTAATTAAGGTTATCCACTACTTGTCAGGGCATGTTGTTCAACAAAGGTGGAAGTTGTACCCTTTATGTTGGGATTGTGTCTTCAATAACATTATAATAAATATCCATTGTTTTTAATTTGTTTGAGTCCAGAGTATTTCCAAGGTTAAATAAACATAGGTTGACATTAAAGTGACAACAATTTATGTCTTTTATTTTGGCTTTCCAATTCAGCACATAGTAGAGAAATAAAATAGTAAACTTAAATATATAGAGCATGGCTGATTTCAATATGGAAAATCACATTTCCATATGAAAAGACAGTTAAAATGACAATGTAAGTGTTGCAAATGCGGTTAGGCAAGAATATGACTCAGTTGTGTGTGTGTGTGTGTGTGTGTGTGTGTGTGAGAGAGAGAGAGAGAGAGAGAGAGAGAGAGATGTCGGTAGTTTTCTCAGCCAACCTTGCATCTCCATAACTGTAAGGAAAAAGAACAACGAAAAATGATATAATAAGAGAAATAATTATTGATGATTTGATTAAACAAAAAACCCTGTTTTGAAATTTTTCTTGGAGTTTGTTGTCTAAGTAAATTTACCAGTATCTCCCTTTGGAACAAAAGGGAGGCCACATTGAACAAAATTCAGAATTCTGAGAGCAGTGAGATTGGAAGATTTGAGGCCTTGCTTCCAAATGTTAGCCATGTTGAGCAAGTGGTAGGAGTCAATACTAGAATTTGAGGCTTTACATGACGATTATGCTAAAGAAGAAGAAATAAAGGTGGACAATATCAAGGAGCTTGAGGATGATATAGACACTACCCATTTATGATAGAATAATAGAAGGGTTTTTTTTGTCAGATGATGTGATCTCAACTGCCCTGGCAGACATGTAAGCAAAATGTGGAACCATACACAAAGCACGTGAACTGTTTGACAAAATGCCTCTCGAAATGTAGTCTCACGGAATGCTATGTTTTATGGATATGCACAAAATGGTGATCTTTAGGAGGCTTTCAGGCTTTTAAAAGAAATGCCTCGACCAGATTCCTTTTCATAGAATGCCATATTTGCATGCGATAAAGACACGTAATAGGGGGAGGAATAGAGATAGAGGGGGTGTGTGCATGTTTTTTTAATTAAGACTACGAGTACCTTGCTAATGGCAACCTCGACAAGCATATCTTCGGAGGGGAAATAAGAAGAATAGGCGGTTAGATTGGGAGCAGAGGAAGAACATTGTTGGATTGTTGAAAGAACATTGCTGGATAGATTGAGCCTCCCATCTATCATAGAGATAATAAGGGCACTAACATTCTGTTGGATGATCAAATGAATGCTATGTATGGTCAGCTCACAAATAGAAGCAATTGATAGAGTAAGGATGGTGGTTCCTATAACAAACAAATAGCCTTAAGGTATATTTTTACCATTTAATAATTATATTAAATTGATATCTCTTCCTTATTATTCAAATTCTAAACTTCATTATTTGGGTTATCATATGAATTTGCGCACTCGTGGAAACACTCATCGTCCACTATTGTTGAGGTCAGATTATTGCGGAAGACATTACAACTGTGTAATTGTGGCTTCCAATTTTTATTACACCCTTTAGTAACTACAATAGTGCAATGCATAATGCCTCGTTGAATATCTCATTAATTTAAGAGGAACTATTACCCACATCATCTATCTTATATTATCGATAAATAATCTGTATAAGGAAAATATTACCTTAGTTGCATAAGCAACATCATTTGCTAAATAGATTATCAATTGACCTCAAATGTTGCAAAAAAAAACACAAATAAGTAGAAAGTAATAGAGGGAGACATAGAGAGTGAGAGATAGAGAGGAAGAGATATAAATAGATATAGATGGTAAGATATATTGATAGAGAGATAAAGATATATAGAAAGGGTGAGAAGGAGTGACAAACAAAGGAACAAATACTTAAATGACCTTCCATAACTCTACGGCATTCCCATTACACACTAAGGAGCGATTACTAGTATATTGGCCTCGAAGATTTAATATTTCATTGGCACTTTGGAGAATACAGCCGCATCACTCCCTTAAATCTGAAGATTGTATTTCATGCACGGTGAAGGGAAATCAAGTCAATAAAATCGATACTTGGTGAAAAGACTTTTGGACAAAAATTAATATTTCAATTGTTCTTGTGTTGCCCAGGGCCCAAAGGAAAAATGTTTGAAGAAATCTTTTGTTTGTATAAATCTTTGTTGCGGGTTATTTCTAGGTTGTTTATTAATACAAAGAATAATATTTCTAAGACTTCGATACTCTTATGGTTGATTATTTTATTGCCATTCAGAAATATCCCTGCGGGGCCGTTTCTTAATTTTCCCGTATGGACATTTTGGTTGATTTTTCCGTGTAACATATGATATTTCAGGGGAGCCAATATGTAAATAATTCTTAAGGTGGTGCGAATAATATCATATCGGAAATAATTTTAAGCCGTAATAGTTTTGGTTTAAACATTATTATTTGGCTCTACCGTGGTTATATCTGAGAAATATCGATACAAAGTTTATAAGATGGTGCATGATAATTGTCCCGTGGAATGAAGAAATCAACCTTGCCGTGAGTTTGAAGCTGGAATGAAGAAATCAACATTGAAATTCAAAGCCATTGAAATTATACCGCAGGTGATATCTGCGTGAGTATTCACAAGAGTATGTTATGAATTTATTCTGGGCATTGATGTAAAATTGGGTTTGCAATAGTGTTACAGTTGCTTAACGGGCTTTGTCCCCTCTTTAGCGTGTTGGATCATTCTGTGCAAGTACTCTTCCCATTTTCTGTGGAGTCGGGATTGCTGGTGGTCGTGTCATATGGAATAGTAACATTGCTGGAGTGACATTCTTATAAATATTAAGAGAGAATATTTGCAGAGGTCTCTATTGCGATTAGTCTAAAGTCTGGGTGGTTGACGTATTCAAATACAAGTTGAGCCATATCCTGTTAACGACAATACTCTTACTTCATTTCCGTTTGTGATCACTGCTGCAGATATCGGGTCTCTCAGATAGAGACAATAAATTAAGGACTACCGCAGAGACAGTTTAGGAAAGCTGTGGAGCCTCTTATTTGAAATAAACACTTCAGTTTGACATTGCGACCTTATTTGCTGAGAATTGGTTTCCGAGTGCACATCAACACTTCAAATATTATTGCCATAATGGAGTCGTTCCGATTTTGTAGGCACAGAAAAGATTATTGGTATTGATGCATGGAAGGAAATTAACAAAGGCCGACCTTTGAAATGGAAGGTTAGTGCATTTACTTTGTCCTTTTCATTTGATTGCTGAGTGCTGGGACACTCTCCTGAGAATTCAAAACATCAAAATCTGTAGTTGATTAATCTGTACAAGAAACATAACTCCATATGGCACTACATATCACCGATTCTTGCCAGTCAGCAAACAATTATGTTTGAGCAAAATATGGGAACAAAGTGTGACAATGTAAACCTTCAGTCTTGATTTTTAAGCTCCTGCTCTATTTCCTTTGGAAAGCAAATTTATGATTGCAAATCTGAATCAATTCATTTATCACTGAGAAAATGTTACTTGTAAGATCTGCGTGTCTAGAGCAGCATTGCTTGACTTCAGCCTGTAACAACAAAGCATACATTTTATGCTGAACAACAACTTATCCATTATCATATGATTGTAAGCAAACTGTTTGACAAAATATCTCAGAGTGGAAAGGTGTAAAATAGAAAATATCCATGTGAGGCTATTACAATGGAAAATCTGGAAAGCAATCTTTTCTCACAAGAATATTTAATGATACATTTGATGGTGATCAACTTCGAGAGTTGTAGAAAGAAAAAGTAGGGAATTGGTTGTACTTGATTGGTTTACAATTTGAGTCCATTAAAATTCCTGATGGTGTTCTCTCTAAGTTGGAGAAGTTAGAAACATATTTGTCCAAAGTAGATCAGGCATATTAGAGGCTTCTTAATTGAGCTTTGCAGCCCTCAATGCTCATTTTGGTTCAACAAAAGTTTATGAAATATCCACATAAAGATGTTAGACTTGCTGTTGCTTAATGTCTTAGTGAAATTACAAGAATAACAGACCGTCTAACACCCTACAATGATGATGTATTGAGAAAGGTCCCGCAGTTGATTGTGAAGAGTTTTTAGGGGTTACATGATGACAAAGGCCCTACCTTTGTTAAGAAGGTTAAAATTTTAGAAATTATGTCAAAAGTCAGATCATTTGCCATTATGATTGATTTTGAATCTAATGATTTGTTTTTCCAAATGTTTCAATGCTTCTTAACAGAAATCAAGAAACATCACCCAAACAACGTGATGGCTTATATGCACACTATTATATCCTTAATCTTAGATGAGGATGATGACATATGTAAGCAGTTGCAATCAGATTTGCTGGTTATTTGGAGAAAGAAATATAAAATTTGACATATAGGTTATGAGCTCTCAAAGGGGTTGATTGAGCATAAAATTGAAAAGTTCAAGGAGCACATGACTGAAAATAAATTAATCTCAATGGTCTTACAGATTGTAGGAACTCCCCAAAAAATTAAGAACCAAATGAGGAAGGAGCACATTTGTTTTACATGTCAGGATACTTGGACACCTAATCATGTTTGTGGGAATTGTAACGAAGATAAGGTGGTGCAGGAGCACCTAGGCTAATCCCCAATTCTTGTTTTGTTTTGGCTTGTACTGACCTTAGCCAAGTCAGTAGTGTTTGGATTTGACCTTAGAAGGTCTTGCATGTGTGTACCTAGGTGGATTTGACTAGGTTCAATCCATCCTAGATATTTATGCTTTATTAATGGTTAGTGGTAGATTAAGCCTAAAATGGGAAAATGGGACTAATAGCCTTCAAGGCTTAGGAAAGGTTAGGAATATGCCTAAAATGACCTCTAGAATGTTTTTACGTCATTCTAGGTCGGTTGGAGGTCATTGGAGTTTATTTTTAGCAAAGTTGTAAGTTGTCAAAATGTTGCATGACAACATTTGCAACTTTTAAAAGTTGCATGACAACATTTGGCATTCTTGGATTCTTTTCGGAGAATGATGATGGATGATTAATGTAATGGCCTATAATCATGGGGAAGGCATATATAGACAAGTAGGATCCCATTTCCTGATGCAGTGTGATGTAATGATTGATTTGGATTTGAAGGAGAAGCTCTGAGTTCTGGTTTTTGCATACAGTCGACTTGTTTTGAGTTCATGAGCTAATAGATGGATTGAACTAAGTGATCTAGTGTTGTTTTAGTGTAGTAGACATAGTTTTAAGAACTTTTCATTTAGTAGTAGAGTTATTTTGAGTTCATTAGATTAGCTTTTCAAATTGTTTTGCAAGTAGTATAGTTGCTGGTGTTGTTTTTGTAGTTTTAGGAAACATGGCTCCCCCATAGCTCTCCACTGTGAAAATCATCACGAACCTGAGGGATATGCAAGGGAAGCCATTGTATAGTGTGCATATGGAAGGAGGAGCTCAGAAGAGCTAGCTAGCTAATTTTAAGGTCATGTCCTAGGCGAGTTCAGTGTGCCCGGTTAGGTGCATGACAATGTTTACATGTTGTGTAATTGCAGGGGAAGGATTGCGAGAATGAAATAAAGCATGGTTTCAGAAGCATAGAGGTCCTATAGATACCTCCTGAGAGGATTAAGCATTGGCCAATCCATTTAGATAGATTTCCAAGCAGAAATCAGAAGACTGCACAAAATAGCCTATTTTTCCCTATTAGCCCTGAATTCTAGGAATCCACTGTACGGATGCCCTAGAGCCCTAAGACCACCAAAATCCTTTAGGTCTTGGAAAAGGGTGTCAGAATATCAATTTTATTTTTGGGGTTGTTTGGGAGTTTTGAGAGTGAAGTGAGAAAAACCCACTGTGTAGGGCTAATTGACCTATTAGGCCTAAAACACCAAATTCAGTGTTTGTCTTGAGATCATTTGTAAAACCATTGATGACCTATTCTAATGGGGTCATATGGGAGGCAAGAAGTTGTCTCAACAAGCATCTCACCCCCTGCAGCACTTGTGATGAACTGGTGAAGAGAATGCACTTGGAATCTTCCAAGGTGGAGTAAGTGATTGAAGAGCATTTGGTTGATAGTTACCCCTAAGGTGAAGCACAAAGGATACCAACTCATAGAGTGATATTGGAGTGGTTCTAGGCTAGCTAAGCCAGAACTTGGAAGGTCTTAGAGGAGAAAGATCTTGTGAAGACTAGGAACCATTGGTGTCCTAGAAGAGCTTGTGCAAGCACATCCTAGAGAGTTTCTATCAGATTGGTATCAGAGCTAAAAGATTTGGCTTGTGGTGAATGTTCTAACTAGCAGAGTCAATAGAAGAGTCTACAATGGTGACAAATGCAGAGTTGGAAAATAAAGTGGATGAGCAAGAAGAGGAGAATAGATTGCTCAGAGAAAGATTGGCACAATTGGAACACAAAGTGGACCAAGTAGAAGAAAAGACCGAAGAAGTGAAAGATAAGGTTGAAGGGAAAAGAAAAGAGATAGCCTTAGAAGATGATGAAAGAATTGATCAAACTCAATTCTGCACAACCCAAGAAGAACCTATTAGCCAATAACCTGTTACAAGAAAAGAAGAAAATGGAGACAGAAGAAAATGCTCTCAAAATGTGAAAAATGCATTAGAGATCATTGAAAAAGTACAAGGCTCAACCTTATAAAAGGTGAGAAAGAAACCCTAAAGGAAAAACTAGGTTGCACATTATTAATTAATAATTAATTAATAATGTACCTAAGTGAAGCTTAAGTAACTAGAGTAATATAAACTTATATAATTAAATCGATATGATTTAATTAATAAGTATAAAGTAATAATACTCTAACACCCCCCCTTAAGCTGAATGCAGGGAGAAAGATGACCTAGCAAAAAACTATGAAAGCAAGAAATGGGTCCCGGCAACAAGGCCTGATCAGGTACCCAGAACAAGGAAATCTCTGTAAACCAGAGACAAAGGAGAAAACCCAGTGGGAAAAACTCCTCTCCAAAAAGAGATATAAAAGTAAGCAAAGACAGAAGGAATGACTTCAAGAGACTCTCTCAAAGCTAGTAGTACAATGCGTGCTACCAACCCCCCCCATGAGAGAGGGTCGAGGCTCCAAAGCCCCCCCGGAATGAAAGAACCCCTGGATCAATGTACAAACCACCATGACTCCAATGCAAAGGAGTGAAAGGAAGTGGCCACGGAAGAGGTGACCTCAAAAGATGAGGTGTCACAGGAAGGCCGAGCTGATGCTCAAAGGAGTAGACACGAGGATCCTGAAAGGGAATCCCCAATGTAAGAGGTATGACAGGTATGCTGACACTGTCAGCAAGGAGGAGATGAATGTCCTTTGTAGAGTCCTCAACAACTGTACCTGGGGGCTCAATGAAAGGAGCTGGAGGGTCCAGCAGTGCTGAAGAAGAATCCTGCTGAAGAGAACAGTACGCCTCAGGATGTGGTGTGGCAATCACAACACCGGTCTCGAGAACAACACAAAGGTTAAAGTGACCTGACTGCACCTGAGGATGCTCTCTCGAAAGGGGAGAGCCGTGCTCTAACAATGGAGATGGTGGACCAAAGTGAGAAAAGATGTAGAGACGGGTGGAATGATCAACTATCCCTGTAGCAATAATGCCTCCTGTCACACTATCCTTGATGAAGGCTGAATCGGCCATGAACTCAACTCTCTTCCCTGACCCACTGCGTGTAATCTGATAAATCAAGAGAAGGTTTGCAGAGAGAGATGGAATATACAATACATCATTGAATGTGCCATCCTGAATGCTGACTGAACCTGTCCCACAGACTGTCTGTACAGTGTTGTTCCCCATGAGAATATGGGGAATAGGAGAAGTCTCAAAAGAAGAGAACAAATCCTGAGAAGATGCCATATGGTGAGAAGCACCGGAATCCAGTATCCAAGGGACCTG
>MU223607.1:1744586-1765569 GCA_018584345.1 Thuja plicata
GCTCAAGAACACTACCTCATACATCAAGTTGAGGAGATTGAATTGTGTGGACCTGTACAAACTAGGTCAATGTGGATGGTTGAGAGACACTTGAAATTTATGAAGGGCTTGGTTTGACAAAGAGCACGTCCTGAGGGTTTTACGGTGGAGGGATGTATGGTATACCAGACTATGGTGTACATTAGTGAATATCTTCCTAAGTTTGCAGCAAATATCCATGTAGATGGCATTTGGGATCCCAACTCTATTAACAAATTTGAAGGGGAGTACTTGATGGGGAAAGGTAGATTGAGGAAAGTGAGAGGTAATTATATGATGTTATTGTAGCTTATTAATTCTTATAAATCTTCAATATAAGTTGTTTCTAAGCAGTCTATTTGTTTTTTTTACAATAGGTCATGAGTGGGATGCACTACATTTGTATATTGCAAACAATCTTGATTGGATGACGGTATGGATTCACCAATCTCAAGAAAATGGGTTCTCATTAACATGGGATGGTGTTGCATCATTGGTTAAAGAATCTCATCGTAATGGAGATCCCAATGTTACGCCAATGGTACTTGATCTATCATATGGTTTAAGAGGTAGAAAGGTGCGTATAAGTTTACTAACCATGACCCATAAGTTTAATATCAAGTCATGGATTGATGCAAATAATCTTGACATGTTTGAATAATTGCATATCAAACACCACAAAGCTATGTACTACCGTGGTCGTAAATTTTGCATAAAAAAGTTAGACGACACGAAGACAACTTGTGATTCTGGGATAAGTGCAGTCTTTGAGGTCACTAATATTTCATCTATAAATGACATACATCCTCAACAATATGAAAATCGATACTATGGAATTTTGGATGATATACTTGAGTGCGACTTTAATTCATTCAAATTAGTTCTATTTGTCATCAAATGGTACAGGCTACGGCTGAATCAAAATGATCCTAATAGGACTATTATTGAACATGATAGTAGATTTACAATGATTAATACAAGGTCATTTGAGCCTGTTGGAGATGAGCCCTATGTTCTTTCAAGCCAATGTGAGCCAGTGTTTTACTTTGGTGTTCCACATAAACTAGGCTGGTCATTTGTTGTTAGACATGATCCAAGAGGAAGACCAGTAAAATATAATGTGATGGAAGAAGAAGATACTGAAGAATTAGAAGAAGAAGAAGAAAATGATGATGATTTTGGTGATGCTGACGATGATGGTGATGATGATCATGATCATGATCATGGTGATGAAGATGGTTTTGATCAAGGGGATGATGGTCATGATGGTGATGGTCATGATAATGGTGATGAAGATGATGATGATGGTGATGATAGTGATGATAATGATGATGATGATAGTCATGATGGTGATGATGAGGATGATGAGGATGATGATGATAGTCATGATGATGACATTGATGAAGAGGATGATCAATAACATGATTAATGAAATGTATGTCAAGGTATGATCAATGTCACGTATGAGGTATTGATTTATTCATAAAAATTTGTTTGATTTGTATGTTTTTATAATTAATTTATTATGTGTTGAACTCTAATGTCATGGAGTATATTTTGCATCATGTAAATTTTGTCTTCTATGTAATTTGTAGCTTACATATCATGTAATTTTTGGCTAACTTAAGATAAATGATTTACATATGTAAGAAATTCAACGCCTTTGACATGGATCAACATGTATAATTTATTATTTTATTTCCTTCTCTTTAGTCAACAAAATATATAGATCCTACTATGTCTCTCATTTGATGGATTACAAGTATCACCAAATAGGTATTCGTCTGATATGTCTTCCTCAAGTGAGGAAAATGCAGGAATAGAAGACAAAAGTGAGACATCTAGTAGGTCTAAAATAGGGAGATCAACTAGAGGTCAAAAGATTAGAAGAAAATTCAATAAACGAATGCAATTTTTCCTTACTGAGGGGGGTCATGTTCTTATGATAATGAGACCAAAGGTGACAGGAAGGTTCGCTCAAGGTACACACATCTTCAAAAAGAATGGGTAACCAAGGAACTACCTCCAGTTAACACTGATTTTTCTGTTAATGAAAGGATATATCGCATAGCTCCATCTTTATTACATGGTTTGGGCTTATTTTCCATTTTTGGCATAAAGGTCAGTTATAGTCAAGTTGTTGAATTGATGGAGTATGTAGGACCTTGTTACAATTACAATAATTGGATGCAGATTGTGCAATATAAAAAAAGTATGCGTAGGTATGCATTGTCACCAAATTATATATAATGCAATGAAAATGATCAAAGTAAAAGGCTCGCTATGTATATTGATGGAAGGCCATAAGAAACATGGAATATTGCAAGTTTTATAAATAGTTCTCTACCTGTGTCAACTAATAAGCGGCTGAATTGTATATTCGAGGCACGTGAGGGAAATCATGTATTTGTATGTGTGATAAAATCAATAAGTGCTGGGGAAGAGCTTCTGATAGATTACAATTTGAATCGTGTAGATACAAAAAAATTCCCTATCATGGGACTAGTAAGTATAACGTTTAAACCAATTGCCTCCAATTAATATTGACTCCACTATACAATCTACTATTTTATTAATAATTTTTTTTGGTAAGTTTATTACTTTCATTTCATTGTTGATTACTAAGAATTACTAATCTTTGTCACATGGTGACATTGATCCACCACAAGACACATGCGAGGATGCTCCTCACACACCTTTTTCATCAAAGGTAAACCTTAATTAGTGTAATTCTACAAATTATATAGAAACAAATGTCATATTATTATGTTCTTTTCTTTATGGCTTTGGAATTATTTTGATATAATTACTAATATTGATGTCACAACTTTATACTTATTGATAGGGAAAAGCACAAATGGCAGCAAATCAATTGCGATCTGAAATTGAGGCGACATTTTTAGATGACATTGCATGTAGTGCTAACCCTGTCTTCATGGCTACTCAGATTCAAAATAAATATACTAAAGAAATTCTTAACCTTGTGATGATTCCAAAAAAAACTGAGGAGACAAAGGCACTCAAAGATGAATTGATACGTAGAGTCAATTGTATGAATGTAAGCAGTAATTAATCTTAAGAAATAATTAAAGTTCAATAGATGTTTATATTTTATACTATCTTATGGATCATGATCTAAAATATGATGTGTTCTTCTTACGGGATTTTTTGACACCTGTGAATCGTGGTCAATATGGTGTAGGTTGTAGCACACAACCTTAATGTAAATAATCCTTAAACCTTTAACCATTCATTTAACCCTTGTATGCATTATTGACTCAACTTATGTTTCAGATGCTTCTAGTACCCCATTTAATCTTTATCCATTGCAAATGTCTTTGCTAACAATGTATTCTTCAGCTCATGATGAAGTGCAGACGCCTCCTTTGATCAACAATCCGATATTGTCGACTGCATTGTCCGCAATAAGGAGCTTGCAGACATCCTCTTTTGTACCAGCTACAAATGGTAAAACCTTGTTTTCCTATATTTTGTTATGTGCTAATCATGCATTGATTATTTTTCTTGTGTGAATTTTATACATATGGACCTATTTTTTGCACTAATTGATACACCTACACCTGGTACAATATCATAGACCAATACTAGTGAAGCTCAACCATTTCCTGGATCATCATGTGTTACTAGTACTGGTTCGTTTGCGGGGTCATTGTTGTTGAACAAGAAAAATATGTTTCTGTTAAAAGTACCAAAGCTTCCAGGTGCTTTAAAATTGTAGTAAATGATGCTTTTTAGGAAATGAAGTTTTTGTAAGAAATGATGTTTTTTTTATAGGAAATGATCTTTTTTATGGAAATGATGTTTTTGTAGGAAATGGTGTTTTTTATGATACTCTTTTTGAAATGACATTGAAGCTATTTGGGCCCACCATACGTAAAAGGTATGTAGCTTCATAATATTGGTACAATATTTTTTTTTATCTTCCATTTATTGTACTATATTAAAGTTATGATATCTATCAATTTTATTTTTTCAAAAAAGGTGGAATGAATAGGATGCTGACTTAAAAAATCAACTCATTAAATATTTAGAGGACCTCTTTGGAAATAAAACTTTTGACAGTGCCATGATTCTTAAAAAAGCATCCAAACATATAAATACTGTGAGGGACCAATATAGAAGGGCTCTAAATGATAACCCAAAGTACGAGCATCCTCCTATGATTCCACCGATGGAGTGGAATGAAATAATGGAAGATGAAAAAGAGAGAAGGCTAAAGGGTAGAGGAATTCAACCAGAAGATGACAAAAGAAGGTATGACATGATAGTATTAAGTAGAATGTAATCATTCACTAATTAGTGATCTTTGTAAATATATAATCTAAAATGTTTCAAACTTTTCATAAACTGCAAGACACATCAAAAACTACGGAAGCGAGATTAAAAAAGGTCGGCCAACACTAACTTGGCTCTGGTGGCTATATGAAACTTCACTCTCGACTTGTAAGTAGCAGCATTGGAATTTCATATCAAATTTTTATATATAAGGTTGCAAACAATTTTGTTTAATCAAATCATACATGCAAAACTGACGATATTAAACAAAAAATGCAGGGCACAAAATTCAATGTAGAGCCCACGGATGAAGACAAAAGAATAGCCTTGAAGGAAGGCTATAAAGTCGTGGTTGCACACCTATGCCAAGAATCCAAAATCCATAACGAAGAATCTGCTGCACCAGATGAGACACGGGTAAATTGGTCAAATGAAAAGTAAATCAAATTGAATAGTTAATTTTGAACATAAATTTACTATTTCGTGATAACAATGTGCATGACATTTCACTGCAGCCTTCAAATCCTATCACAGAACCTAGGCGTGATGAAGAAAATGATGTGTATCATAGTGGTGGAGGTATTAATTTTCTATTGGAAATAAATTACGTAATTATCAATAGAATTTAACATCTGTAATTGCAATTGGCCGTGTAACCTTTTTTTGAATATTTTAGAGCATGTTGAACATGTTGAGGTGGCGGCAGATGAAAATGTTATTGTACATGATGTGGCATTGTCAGGTAAAGAAAAATGCATGTTATGTTCTAATGGTTAATGAAATACATGTAACAGTAAAAAAGGTATGTGAATTTAACCCATTTACTTGTTATTGCAGCAGAGCCCCCTTTAGTGCAGCAACCTCATGCTCCTCAAAACATGAGGAAGCATCATAATTTGAGATCATAGCAAGGTATTGAGGAAGATATTGATGCTCCTGGAAGCATTTTCCTTAAGAAAATTAAGAAAAAACCAAAAAAGATATTATTTCTTAAAAATGCTCTTTGATAAAAACTTGTTTGATTAACTTTGTTGGATAATGAAAGAACGTTGTTTTAAGTAATTATCTATGAATGTTGTGTATTAATATTGAATTTTATGTCATTTTAATGAATATCGTTATTCGTTAATGAATTCTTTTTTAGTGTTGCGTATTAATGAATGTTATATCATATTAATGAATGTTATGTGATTGTATTGATTGAATGTTATAGTTCATAAATGGATGAATGAAGTGTGTAATTAGATGTTAATGGGGAATTTAGATAGATTTTAGGGGGAGGGGGGTGAGGCCAGATGAGCTTCCACCTTCACGTGGTTGGCCTTGTTAAGTAGAGAATATTAAAGTATTCTCGAAACCAAGTGAAGCTCAAACTGACATACCTTCATTATTTAATCAATTTCATTCGCTCTAGGTCTTTGCTCATAAGTGCATTTTGAATGTGTCATTGTCATGCAACTATCAAATAACAAAATGGAAGGGCCAATAGTCAACTTTTTTGGCATGATTTGGCTTCTTTTTGTGTAAGTATTCTCTTCTTGAATGCGTCAACCTCTCTTGGCCTAATCTAGATTATTTCATTGGTTTGTGTTTTTGAGTAGGTGAAGTGTTAAATTAGTTCCTTTGGACTCCCATTTCCTCACATTAAATACATTTTTCTAAGACTAAAATATCTTTATATAAATATTGACTTATTAAGTAGCTTGGAGAGCTTGAGTCAAAATCAGGTCATGAGTTTAATTTAGCACAAGAGTGTGCCACTTGATGCATAGTTGTGTTCCATAGTCTATCATAATAGACCATTTCTTTCATTATAATTGGTTAATTTATTATTTTGATTGTTTTTTATGGTGAAAGAGATGCTACCCATGTACTCATAATAGACCATCTCTTGGACAGGGGCTTGCAAGATGGAACTTTTTGAATTTAATGCTCCATCTGATGTTACAAAGGATGATGATTTATCATTTTCTCCTTGCTTGAATATCTTTGACACTCCATTGAAGGACCCTGTGCTTCAAAGCATTACTGACATACCCATTTGTTCAGGTAAGCTTGATGTTATGAAGAACCATGGATATCTCTTTCCTTGAAAAGTGTCTGTCTATGACAGGTAATTTCATTTTAGAATCCTGAGCTTACAATTAGTGATGGCATGTCCTCTTCTTCAGGAGGGGGTGATTATGACGTAGAAAAAAGTGGCAAGATCCTAACAAAGGAGCCTTCTAAGCTTAATAAGGTGCAAGCAATCCTTTCAACAGAGGCTAGGAGATAATTGCGAGGTTAAGAGAAGTAGTGACATTTCTTCTTGTTCAGGAGTAGTTAATTTTGTTACTCACAAGAATGAATTTTCTCAAATAGATGATTTTTCTGTAGAAAGAAGGGGTGACAGATCTCCTTTCTTGAATACATTGTTTGTAGACAAGATTGATTCTACATTGAAGAATTTTGAACACACAAGTAGTGTTGGCATTTTACCTTGTGATAAGCTCTATTTTAAAAAGTGCCACAACAAATCTCCTTTTATTGAACAAATCGTGTGTTGATGCCTTCATTGTATTTAGCAATTTTGAATTTGTCTTAAGAGTGATATATTCCTTTGTTATATACATCGATGATGTTAGATACAATATTTATCATTTTATTGCGTGTTCAGTAATTGGTGCTTGAGCGTTGAGAATAATTTGTGACAAACTGATTGTCATATTTAATCCAATTTTAATTATTCTAGAAACATGTCCTTCATATTTAGTTCTTTCATATCTTCTAGGTGAATAGGGGCAGCATTCTATACAAATCTAGGTAGGGTCCGGTCCATGGTTTGGACTAGTTTGGCTTTGGCCAGGCTTTTTGAAGAGTTACATATGTTGTTAAATATAATGTTTATCTTTTAGTTGTGTATCTTTTAATTTTGACTAATTGTTGTAATATTTAATCCTATCTTTAATTTGATCATATTCGAGAAATCTGGCCAAAATCTCGTCGTTGAGAAAGAAGCCAACAATAGTGAAGATGACTCTTCTGATGAGAGCGAGGAAGAACCTACACCTCAAAAGTTGATACCCAAAGTATGTCATATTTTTATTTTATTTACTTGTTTCTAATGATATGTGATTTTATTTTCTATTTGGAGATTATATTAACATGTAAATGCCTTTTAGAAAACTATTTCCAAGCCAATTGTTAAACAAGAAAGTTGTAGCAGTGAGGAGGAGTCTTCTTCTGAGGAGAGTGATGAAGATCCCGCACCTCAAAAACCAGCTCAGAAGGTACCGATCATTTTTTCCATTCGCTTATATTTTTGGATTGGTAAATCTCCTTTGTTGCATGTCCTTTCTTTTGATTACTATGGTTGAGATATATATCTTACATTTAACATTCAACTTCTTTACGTTGTAGAACATGTAGCGTGTCTTTAGAGGAGTTTGAGCATGATTCTTTTTACGAAAACTTTGATTTTTTACCACTTGAGATCTTCCCACTTGACATTTGTTAACTTACCTTTTACATTGGTGGTAAAATTGGCTTTTTGTATGTTTTTGTGATTGGAATAGTTTTTTGGCCTGTGTAAGTCTCAGATGTCACACAAAATTAAAACAAGTTTAACAGTCATGGAAGAAAAAAATAACAAATAATAAAATCCTTAATGTAGGATTTATGCAGTGATTTAGAACATTGGGCAATGTTGCACAATTAAAAAAAAAGAATCGTTAAAATTCTAATGTCAAATCTTTGAGATGAAATTTACATTTAGTGAAATCTGTAATCTTTTAGCTTAAACCTAAGAGCATGCAGGTAATGGCTGCTTTTTGTTCTACATATTAAGCATGGAAATAAAATAAAAGCCATGCAATGTTACTCTTAAAGTTTTTCCATTATACTCATAATCTCAAAATTTTATAAGAACATCATCCATCACATTGAACTAAAATCACTAAAATATTACAAAAACAAAGGGAGTGTGTTTATATCATACAAGATACACGAAAGGGGTGGGCCTTAACCACTAAAAAACTCCCATTTTACCTCACATGACTCAAACATAGCATCAGTTGAATGTAAAATAAACACAACAACACTATAAGTTTCCCTTAACTATTGTCCATGTATCCATTTGATTACACAATAAGTTAAAGTGATAATGCATGAATACATTACATTCTCTAGTGGACATTAATATCTAACTTTTAGGCATTTTGTTAATCAATCCAGGTGCATTTTCTATGATTCTACATATTTTTATTCATGTCTACCAGGGATTTTACATCTATGATATCTCTCAAAAATATTTCCCCACCATTATGCTTTGATGCACGTCCATACCCTATTCCAAAGTTCCTATTTTGGCATAGACAGGGTGGACACTTGCAGTGAATTTGGCTTTATACCTGCCAATTGCATTTTTTTAAAGTCTAAAGAATTTTCAAAAAATCAATTATCTTGAAATTTTGCACTAATTGCATTATATTGGATGACATATCTTTGAGGCATTATGTGAAACTGTTCATGCACCTTGTTTGTGCTTACACATTTTGCATACATATCTACCCAAGTATTTTTGATAATAATGGTTGATATTTGTGTACTCTAAAATTGAAATTCTATGAATATCAAAATGCATTCAGCTAGCATGACTTCCATATGTTTGCTTATTTGGACTATCATTCCTTTTTTGGGAATTTTATGGATGAAGACATCCTTGATTTGAATTTATCTTTGTAATATGTAGATGCAAGCTATTTGGAAATCTAGAAAGAAAAATCTTTCTTGCATACTAGTAACCTTGATGTACTTTATGAAGACTTATAGCATATTTATGAAGACTTATAGCATATTTATGCATACAGATGTTATGTGTCCTTATCATTCTTTTTCAATTGATAATGAACTAGGGGCCTTGAATGACTTAACTAGGACATTGGTCAAAATTGAGCATCGTGGGTTTGGCATCATGGTCGAATGAGCCAAACATTTTGACCGACATTGGTCGACAATTTGATGAATAAACTTGCTAATTACAGATGTCAATTTCAACTAATATTGGCGTAGAACATTCGACCTTAACATGATGTGTCAAAATTTTGACTAGAAAAATAGAGACAAGGACATTTGTGGATCGTTCAACCAATATTGGTAGAAAATTTGACCAATTATAGGTCAAAAATTGACCTCAAATGTACTAGTGAGGTAGTTACTCCCGAGGTGGTTATAGAAGAAGAGGATTCCAAGTAACTTGTTGCAATTGTGGAGAGGAAGGACACAAATCCTTTGAGTGTACACATGCAAGCAAGAAGACCAGTAGTAGAAGAAATACTTTGGTGCAAGAAGAGTCACCTAATGAAGCTAGAAAGGAAGGAAATCTCATGATCCGAAGGATACTATGGAGTGAGAAAGATAGCAAGATCATGTCAAAAAAAGTTTGTTCAAGACCAGATGTAGAGTTGCAGACAAAGTTTGGAAAGTGATTGTTGATAGTGGAAGCTCAAAGAATCTGGCATCTGAGGAAATGGTCATCAAGTTGCAGTTGGAGAGGATGAAGCATGTGAAGCCCTATCAGATCTCATGGATCAAGGATGAGCATACATTAATGGTGAGTGAACAATGTTTTGTGAATCTGAAAATTGGAAAATACTATGATAAGGTGTTATGTGATATTATGCCTATGGATTATTGTCATATTTTATTGGGTAGACCTTGGAAATATGATAGACATGCTATACATGATGGAAGATTGAATAGATATTCTATTTGGGTTGATGGTAAGAAGCAAGTTTTGTTACCTTTGGTTGAAAAATTTGTTCGTGAAGTATGTACATTTGTGAAAATTTGTCTGATGGAAGGTAGACAGTTTGTTAAAGATTTGAAAAGAAATGATATTTGTTATGCTTTGATTCCTAACAAATTGAGTAAGAATACAGAAGATGAAATTCCTACAGAAGTTGAGAAGTTACTCACTGAGTACAAGGAGATCATTTTAGATAATGTACCTGATGGTTTCCCACCAATGAGAGATATCATTCATTGTATGGATTTGATTCCTGGAGCTAGTTTACCGAACAAAGCACCACATCGGTCAACACCAACCGAGAATGAAGAGCTTAACTGACAAATTCATGAATTGTTGAACAAAGCTTTGATCCGAGAAAGTTTGAGTCAATGTGCAGTACCTACTATGTTGGCACCTAAGAAGAATGGAGAATGGAAAATGTACACTGATTCTAGAGCAATCAATAAGATCACAGTGAAGTATAGGTTTCCTATACCAAGAATGGATGACATAATGGATTGTTTGAGTGGAGCAAGATATTTTACCAAAATTGATTTGAAAATTGGGTATCATCATATCAGAATTAGAGAAGGTGATGAATGGAAGACTATTTTTAAGACAAAGGAAGGTTTGTATGAGTGGTCGGTTATGCCTTTTGGTTTAAATAATGCACAGAGTACATTTATGAGGTTAATGGATGAAGTTATGAATAAATTCTTGAATAAATGTGTGATTGTATATTTGGATGATATTTTGATATTCAGTAAGACTAGAGAAGAGAATTTGATGCATATAAAGCAAGTGTTGCAGAGATTTAAAGAGGAAAAGTTGCTGATAAATCTGAAGAAGTGTTCCTTCTTGAAAGAAGAGCTTGTGTATTTGGGTTTTGTGATTTCAGTTGATGGTTTGAAGATGGATCCTAAGAAGGTTGAAGCTATACTGAATTGGCCTACACCTGAGAATGTCAGTGAGATAAGATCATTTCATGGATTGGAAAGTTTTTACAGAAAGTTTATCAGAAATTTCAGTTCTATTTGCAATGCTATGATTGATATAATGAGAGAAGACAAAAGAGAATTTAAATGGACACATGGAGCTGATAAGTGTTTTAGACTTTGAAACTGAAGGTTGCTGAATTACCTGTATTAGCCTTACTTGATTTCAATAAGGTATTTCAAGTTGAATGTGATGCAAGTGGAAGTGCAATTGGAGCTGTATTGGCTCAAGAAGGTAAACCTATTGCTTTCTTTAGTGAAAAGTTGAATGATGCTAAGAGGAAATATTCTGTCTATGATCAAGAGTTTTATGCTATTATTCAAGCAATGAAGAAATGGAGACATTACTTGATGCCAAATGAATTTGTGTTGTATACTGATCATAAGGCTTTACAATATTTGGGTAGTCAGAATAAGTTGAATCAGAGACATATGAAATGGGTAGAGTATTTGTAGAGTTTCAAATTTGTGATTAAGCATAAGAGTGGAGTGTCTAATAGAGTTGCTGATGCATTGAGTAGAAGAAGGTCTTTATTGACTGAAATGAGAATTGAAGTTCTTAGTTTTGATGCTATGAAGCATTTGTATGAAAGTGATCCTGATTTTTCTGAGCAGTGTAGAGTGTGCAGAGAGCCTAATTCAAATCAATCAAGTAAGTATGAAGATTATTCCATTCAGGAAGATATGTTGTTCAAAGGTATTCAGTTGTGTATACTGAGAGGATCAATGAGAACTAATTTGATAAAGGAGAAACATAGTAGTGGTTTGGCTGGACATTTTGGCATTGATAAAACATTGAGTTTGCTGAAGGAAAGGTATTTTTGGCCTCAGTTGTATAAGGATGTTCAGAAATTTGTGAAAATTTATGGAGTTTGTCAAGTTGCAAAAGGAGTGAGTCAGAATACTGGTTTGTATACACTGAAAACTGTTCTTGAGAAACCTTGGAGTGATTTCAACATAGATTTTTTTCTTGGCTTACCTAGGATAGAAAGAGGTAATGATTCCATATTTGTTGTTGTAGATAGATTTTCTAAGATGACACATTTCATACCATGTAGAAAAATATTAGATGCAGTACATATAGAAGATCTTTTCTTTAAGGAGATTGTCAGATTGCATGGGTTACCGAGGAGTATCATCTATGACCGAGACAATAAATTTGTAAGCTATTTTTGGAGAACACTTTGGAAAAAGTTGGATACTGAGTTGAGGTTTAGTTCTACATTTCATCCATAGACTGGTGGACAAACAGAGGTTGTAAACTGAAGTTTGGGTAACTTATTGAGATGCCCAGTTGGAGACACACCAAGCAATTGAGATTTGATGTTGACACAAGCAGAGTTTGCGTACAACAGTTTAGTAAATAGAAGTACTGGAAAAACATCATTTGAGATTGTTCATGGCACACAACTAAGAGGTATATCAGATTTGAAAGATCTTGTTGGAGAGGAGAAAATAAGTGTTGAAGAAAAAGAGTTTTCTGAGTTCATGAAGATATTGCATGAAGATGTAAAACAGAAGCTGGAGAAAAGTAATCATAAATACAAGGACAGTGCAGACATATCAAGAAGACATAAAACATTTGAAGTTGGTGATGTAGTTATGGTTCATCTGAAGAAAGGAATATTTCCTATTGGCACATATGGTAAATTGAAGATGAAGAAATTTGGTCATTGAAAAATACTGAGAAGATTTGACAGTGGAAATGCTTATGAAGTTGAATTACCTGATGACATGGATATATCACCTATATTCAATATTTTAGACTTGTATGAATATCATGAACTTGATGAAGAAGTGAGAGTACCAAGTGATTATCCTAAGAAATAGATAGAGGAAGTTGAACAGATTTTGAAATAGAGAATTGGTAGAAGTACACGAGGAAAGGAATACATGGAGTATCTGGTGAAGTGGAAGAATAGACCAATTGAGGACTCATCTTGGATTTCTCAATCTAAGTTGGATTTATTTCAGGTTGGACCTGATACATGATTCGGGGAATCATTTCTTGTAACCCTAGGTGTCTGATGCAGGGGCATCTTGGTCCTTGGCAATCTTGCTCAACCAAAAAGATGTTTGTTTTTGTTCATTAGTTTGTTTGGAGGCTGCTCAGGAAATACTCTGTTACTTGGGCATGTTGCTCAGTAATAATTGTTTAGGGTTGGTTTCTATTGCTCGGGTTCTATCGCTCGGACATGCTTGTGATTTTTATGTTGCTTGGGTTTCTATCACTCAGTCATGCTTGATATTGAGTTCATTTCTTTTGACAGTCGGGTTTTGTTTTTATGTTTCTCAGGGTGTTCTTTGCTCGAGTCACTCTGTTGCTCGGTCAACCTTTGCCTGAGATGTTTATTTTGGAGTTGGATGTGGTGGTCGACTTCTTCACTTAATTTTTGTGGCTTAATTAATTTGGGGTCTCTCATTGGGATATGTGTGGACCTAAATCTGGGTCTCTCTTATGGATTTGAGTGTCAACCTCTTTGGTGGACTCCTTTATATATTTATTTATGTATTCTTAGTTTAGGGGCAGTTCTAGAAAATGATAGAAGATTAAGTATTGGACATTTTGGAAGGTAGGTTTGTGACCTCACATGTTTCAATACTAAATTGTGATTCATTGAATGTATATGGTCAAAATTGGGAAGGCCTTATAGCCCAACATGTAATGAGTTTGATCAGTTAATGAAAAAGTATCTTTGTTGTTTCTTCTCTCATAGTGTTGGTTGCTTCTGCATTGTGTCTGCAAGTTGGTTTGGTAGTTGGGAGTGCCCTAGGCCCCTCTTGCCATCCCTCCTTGCGTCAGATAAGGTATTGTGTGATGCCCTTCCTATGGATTCATGTCACCTATTACTAGGAAGACCATGGCAATTTGACAAACATTCCATGCATGATGGAGCTAAGAATTCATATTCCTTTAAGAAGGATGGTGTGAGTTTCAAAGTTTGGTCACTGTTGGAAGAAGGAGAAGTAAATAATTTAGGTCCTAATTTTTTGTTGGTGAGTGAGGAGTTCCTACAAGCATTAAAAGAAGGAGAGGGAGTAGCATATGCTTTTGTTTTGAAGCCAAAGGAAGAAGATACAGAAAAGATAGAGATTCCTAAAGAATTACAAGAGTTTCTTGATGAGTACAAAGAAATTGTCAGTGATGGAAAACCATCAAGCCTTCCCCCTAAGAGATATATTAGTCACCAAATTGAATATATCCTAGGAGCTACCCTTCCTAACAAAGTTGCCTATAAGATGACCCCTCAACAAAATGAGGAAATTGCTAAGCAAATCCAAGAGCTCCTAAACCAAGGCCTCATTAGAAAGAGCATAAGCCCATGTACAGTACCCACTATCCTAGCACCCAAAAAGGGAGGAAATTGGAGGCTATGCACTAATTCCAGAGCTATTAACTGAATCACCATTAGGTATAGGTTTCCTATTCCTAGGATAGAAGACCTAATGGATTGTTTAGGAGGAGAAAGGTACTTTACAAAAAATGACCTCAAAAGTGGTTATCACCAAATCAGAGTCAATGAAGGAGATGAATGGAAGACTACCTTCAAAACTATAGAAGTTCTATATGAATGGCTTGTGATGCCATTTGGGATATCAAATGCCCCATCTACATTCATGAGGGTGATGAATTAAGTACTCAAGGACTACATTGGAAATTTTGTTGTAGTATACTTGGATGATATCCTAATCTTTAGTAGAAATAAAGAAGAACACTTGAACCGTCTGCAAATTATGTTTAAAATATTTCATGAAGAGAAGCTAATGATCAAATTGGACAAGTGTGAATTCCTCAAGCAGGAGTTAGTATATCTTGGGTTTGTATTGTCTCATGGAAACCTCAAGATGGATCCAAGCAAGGTAGAAGCCATTGTCAACTAGCCTACTCCCAAATCTACAATAGAAGTAAGAAGTTTTCATGGTCTAGCTCAATACTATAGAAAGTTCATTAAACAGTTTAGTGTTATTTGTGCTCCTATGATAGACACCATAAAAGGTGGGATGAATTTTTTTTTTATATGGAATGAACAAGCTAACCAAGGATTTGAGTTGTTGAAGAAGAATATTTCCACTCAACCTATCTTGATATTACCAAGCTTTGAGAATCTCTTCACAGTTGAGTGTGATGCTAGCAATGTTGTCATTGGGGCAGTACTAAGCCAAGAATGAAGACCAGTGGCTTTTCATAGTGAGAAGCTTAGTGATGCTAAGAGGATGTATTCTTCTTATGACTTAGAGATGTATGCTCTAGTCCAAGCACTAAGGAAATGGAGGCACTATCTACTTCCAAAGGAATTTGTGGTGTATTCAGACAATCAAGCACTTGGTTTTCTGAATTCACAAGACAAGCTCAGTCACAAGCACATAAAATGGGTGGAGTACTTGCAGGCTTACACCTTCAATGTCAAGCACAAGGAGTGCATAAAAAAGCAACCGATGCACTTTTTAGAAGGATTCTAACAGTACAAGAAGCACAACTACAGAGGATGGGAATTGATAGTTTCAAGGACTTATATGCAGAAGATGAAGACTTTGCATAAGCATACAAGGTATGTAAAGAGTATAAGAATCATTTCCATAGTGAATTTTCTGAATATAATATGGAAAGTGATCTATTGCTCAAAGGGAGTCAGTTATGTGTCCCTAGAGGATCAATTAGGGAAAATCTGATGCAAGAGAAGCACAATGGTGCACTTAGTGGTCATTTTGGAGTCAATAAGACTCAAGAGTTGGTGCAGAGGTTTTACTTTTGGCCTAAAATGAAATTGGATATCAGAAAGTATGTGGAATGTTGTGTGGTGTGTCAAAAATCCAAGGGCACATCCTCCAATGCAGGCCTTTATCAACTTCTCCCCATTCCAAGCAGGCCTTGGGAATGTTTAAGCATGGATTTTGTTGTGGTATTACCAAAGACTAAGCAAGGAATGGAGAGTATTTATGTCATTGTGGATAGATTCAGTAAGATGGCACATTTTGTCCCATGTAAGATAGTGCATGATGCTTGTCACATTGCACAATTATTCTTCAAAGAAGTGGTAAGAATCCATGGCTTACCTATAATTATAGTGTCTGACAGAGATACTAAATTCATTAGTCACTTTTGGAAGACATTGTGGCACAAATTAGGAACCAATCTGTCCTTTGGGTCTGCATATCACCCTCAGACAGATGGCCAAAAAAAAAGTGGTTAATAGAATCCTTGGGGACCTATTAAGGTGTCTCACAAAGGAATATGGTCAAACTTGGGATCAACTCCTAGGATAAGTAGACTATGCATACAATGATACTGTGAATAGGACTACTGGAAAGAGTCCTTTTGAAATTTTTTATGGACTGCACCCTAGAGGTATTTTTTAGCTTAGAGAAATGAAAGATGGAGCCAAGGGTAGTGGTTATGCTGAAGACTTTGCACACTCCATGAAAGAGGTGCATGAAACAGTGAGAAAGACTCTCACAAAGAATATTGCAAAAATCAAACAAAAGGTGGATGAAAGAAAAAGGGAAGTTCATTTCCAAGTAGGAGATCTTGATATGGTCCATCTGAACAAATAAATGCTATAGAATGGAGTACAAAACAAGTTTCAGATGAGAAGATTGGGGCCATGTACTATTCTGGCCAAGTATGACAATAATGCATACAAGGTAGAGCTCCCTGAGGATATTGGTTTGTCTCTGGTCTTCAATTTTGTAGATCTGGTCCTCTATAAGGGATCTACTCCAAATCCAAACCAAAGTCTTACTAAGGTTATACAAGAGGTGGAAGATCTGAATCTTAACCCTACACCACCTAAGAGAGCAGAGAAGATACTTGATTTAAGGGCCTACAAGAAGACAAGAAAGAAGACATACTATGAGCACCCGATAAAAAGGCATGGACAAGATGATGCAGAGGCTACTTGGATCAAGGAGATAGAGTTCAAGAAGTTGGGCATTGATTCCAACTTGCTCAATCTAAGGGTGGATTGAAACCCTTTTATTTGGGGAGGATGGTGCAGGAGCACCTAGGCTAATCCCAAATTCTTGTTTTTTTTTTGTCTTGTACTAACCTTATCCAAGTCAGTAGTGTTTGGATTTGACCTTATAAGGTCTTTCATGTGTGTACCTAGGTGGATTTGACATGGTTCAATCCATCCTAGATGTTTATGCTTTATGGTTAGTGGTCGATTAAGCCTAAAATGGGAAAATGGGACTAATAGCCTTCAAGGCTTAGGAAAGGTTAGGAATATGCCTAAAATGGCCTCTATAATGTTTTTACATCATTCAAGGTCGGTTGGAGGTCATTGGAGTTTGTTTTTAGCAAAGTTGTTAATGTTCTCAAAATTTTGCATGACAACATTTGCAACTTTTAAAAGTTGCATGACAACATTTGGCATTCTTGGATTCTTTTCAGATAATGATGATAGATGATTAATGTAACAGCCTATAATCATGGGGAATTCATATTTAGACAAGTATGATCCCATTTGTCGAGGCAGTGTGATGTAATGATTGATTTGGATTTGAAGGAGAAGCTCTAAGTTCTGGTTTTTGCATACAGTTGACTTATTTTGAGTTCACAAAACAAGTGATCCAGTATTTTTTTAGGGTATTAGACATAGTTTTAAGAACTTTTCATTTAGTAGTGGAGTTATTTTTATTTCATTAGATTATCTTTTCAAATTGTTTTGGAAGTAGTATAATTGCTGGTGTTGTTTTTGTAGTTTTAGGAAACATGGCTCCCCCATAGCTCTCCACCATGAAAATAATCACAAACCTAAGGGATATGTAAGGGAAGCCATTTTATAGTGTGCATATGGAACGAGGATCTTAGAAGAGCTAGCTAGCTAATTTTAAGATCATGCCCTAGGCGAGTTCAGTGTGCTCGGTTAGGTGCACAATGTTTACATGTTGTGTAACTGCAAGGGAAGGATTGGGAGAATGAAACCAAGAATGGTTTTAGAAGAATAGAGGTTCTATAGATACCTTCTAAGAGGATTGGGCATTGGCCAATCCATTTAGATAAATTTCCAAGCAAAAATCATAAGACTGCACGAAAATAGCCTATTTTGCCCTATTAGCCCAGAATTCTAGGAATCCACTGTATGAATGCCCTAGAGCCCTAAGACCACCAAAATCCTTTAGGTTTTGGAAAATGGTGTCATAATATCAATTTTTTTGGGGGGGTTGTTTGGGAGTTTTGAGAGTGAAGTGAGAAAAACCCACTATGTAGGGCTAATTGACCTATTAGGCCTAAAAGACCAAATTCAGTGTTTGTGTTGAGATCGTTTGGAAAAACATTGATGACCTATTCTAATGGGGTCATATGGGAGTCAAGAAGTTATCTCAACAAGAATATCACCCCCTGCAACACTTGTGATGAATTGGTGAAGAGAATGAACTTGTAATCTTCCAAGGTGGAGTAAGTGATTGAAGAGCGTTTGGTTGATAGTTACCCCTAAGGTGAAGCACAAAGGAGAGCAACTCATAGAGTGATGTTGGAGTGGTTCTAGGCTATCAAAGACAAAACTTGGAAGGTCCTAGAGGAGAAAGCAAGATAATGTGAAGACTAAGAACCATTGGTGTCCTAGAAGAGCTTATGCAAGCACAACCTAGAGAGTTTCTATCATAAGGAAACCAAATAAATTCAAACCAGCAGTGAAGAAGATAATAATCTTGTAGCTTTGTCCCAACAAAATAACATAAATATTGGTGATGAGATGAATTCAACTATTGTTATAGGTAAGGGATATACAAATCTCTATATTGGTGACTTGGAGGTTGTAATTGACAAACATTCCGTTGAGGATGGTCTTACTCAATGTGAAAGGATGTTGGGATCTCAAAATATTTCCAACAAAGTGTATGAATCTTCATATGATGAGAATTTTCTTAAACATGATGACATAGCAGCAGTCTTGACATTGCATGTAGATCAATCTAACAAACAGTTTGAGGCCATTAATGATGAGATGGATGACACCCTTGAAATTTATTATGAGTCATGTGTTCTTAATAGTAGTTGTACATTTATGCATGATAGTGTTTTGGAGGACCAGTCAAACAATGCAAACCAAGATAATGGTGTTATGACACATGCTTTGAAAAATCAACTGAAGTTCACCAATGAGATGATAGTTGCAGTCGTTGTACATTATGATGATACTCACAAGATCATTAAAGATATCTACATGAAGATTCAAATTGAAAAGAGGAAAAAGGGCATGGGAAGTGATACTTATTTTGCAGACTTGCAGGTTGTTAAAATGGCTCTAGAAATAATGAAATTATATTATTTGTGTTTACTTTCAGATAGGGATCATATTTTAAAGGTTGTTGAAGTACATGTTGGGAATTTTATGGAAAAGGATAATGAGTTTAATAAGCTCATCAAGGAGCTTAACGATACACAAGAGACTTTGGATAATACACAGATTGCTCTTCAAGATGCAAAAAATCAGATTTTGGAAAATAATCAGCTTCGGAAGCAAGATAATAGAGGAAGGTTTGACTTTTTTCAGGAAGTGATTAAGGAACTTGATAGCATAGAGAAGACCTATGACTTGGATAGCCACCCCAAAATATCAAGTATCAACTAAAACTTCAATATGAGCAGGATAACATTCAATTGGTTGACAATTCTTTGTTTGAGGTAGATGTTGATTTAACATTTGATAATCCACTCTTCAAATTGGATGAGGAAGTTTTTTATGATTCCAGTGTTGAGAATGAAATTTATTGCATGATTTGGGACCTAGGTACAATTCCTAGTAATGAGGTATGGTCACTTGATTAGAGTAGTGGATTAGTTTCTAGGGTTAGTATTGTTGCCCACTTATTGATTAACCTACATATGAGTTCAAATTCAGATCTAAAGGTGACCTGGATGGATTCTTTGGTTCACTAGATGAGTGGTTTCGAGTTGAGGGTGGATGGTAGATATGTTTTGATCAGAAAAAATGATTTTTTAGCTACTTCCTTACTCATGATTTCTATGTATTTAGTGGCATTTTAGATTGTTTATTGTTGTGTTAGTTCCTTTCTAGCATGGGTGTTGACTTTAGAGTATTTGTATACTTTAGTGCAACTAGTTGTGGGGAATTTCTTGGGCACAAATAAATTATTCTTCATGATTATTTGGGATAATTTGGGTCATTATGGTCACTTCTTAACATTAGTTTATGTGCTTGCAATGAGTTGGGTTTGTTGGAATGCTCATTTTTCCTACACTAGCATTTGGAGGTAAACTGTTGATGCCAATTTTATAGTAGTTGACTACAAGAGTAGTACTTGGATAGTTAGTGACATGGTGTTTTATGAGGCGGTCTCTCTTGAATTACCTTGGAAAAACATATATCATGGCATTGATCTCAATGCTCTTAGATTTTTCAAACCTATGAGAGTTGTTATGCATTACATCATAAACTCAAGTTGAGCTGATATGTTTTATTTTGTGCCTATAATGGGTGTTATGCACTTCCATGGGAGATCACTCACAGTTAGAGAGTTTTTTAGTGATGATAGCTTCTTGGGATACTATCTCTTCATATCTAATATTGTGACAACATGATAGTCTGGGATCTTGACATTGAATTGCTTGGTATGTTACTTTAGTGGGGGTTTGATGAGTGTCTTCACAATTCCAGTGTAGATGTCCAAAAATATTAATATTAAATTCCCTCTTATTCCTCTAACTATTTAATTTAATCAATTAAATAGTTTCATAGTTGGTATTTATCAATGATCAAATGTTATTCCAACGTATTTTATTTAAATACATTTGCCTCACAAAATCCCCTTTTCAATAAATTTATATTTATTAAAATACCTCCATATTCCTAATTCTTCTAAACTATGATTTATTCAAATCTAATTTGAATTATGATCTAAACCCTAGCTAGGAACCTATTAACCCAACCTAGAGACCTAC
>MU223607.1:1772940-1787663 GCA_018584345.1 Thuja plicata
CTTATAAAGGATGTCAAAACCCTAAAAGGGCAACTGCTAGGAAATAGAAACTTTCCTAAGACTAAAGAAACTGCCTAAGTGAAACTTAAGCACTAAAGAGCAATTGCTAAATTACTCTAACACTTCCAGCCGTTGCAACAACCTTATCAAGCGCCAACACCTCCTTCACTACAATATTCCCCTCAACCGTAGCTTCCACCACAATAGCCCATATATGTTGACCAGTAACCATCATATCAAACACCACAATATCCCCCATAGAATCCTCCATATTCACCATTCGATCCATATCAGGTTCAAGGAAACCATGCAATCACGATTAACAATCCTCCCCAGCAAATCAATCATAAATGGAAGGAAATGAAGAATGCTCTCAAGGAGCTAAAACTTGGGACAGAGGCTAAAACATTCAAGTTTGAAGAAGTGTGTCCTTATTCATTTGATCGATCTATCACTTCCATACCCTTCCCCAAGCACTTTGAGACACCCAAATTTGATAAATATCAGGGGAAGGGAGATCATGTGAACCACATGAAATAATTTTACATGGCATGTCAAGAAGTGGCCTATAGCGATAATTTCCTTATGAGACTATTTCCCAAGAGCTTAGGAGGAACTTCTCTCGAGTGGTTCTAAAAAATCCCTTATGGCACAGTCTCTACTTTCGTTGAATTATCTGAAAATTTTGTGGCCCAATACGCACATAACGTCAAAAATTAACTCTCACTCCTTGACCTATGCAATTCCAAACAAAAGGGAGGAGAGATCCTGGCCGATTATCTTCAGCACTGGCAAGGGCTTACTACAAGGATTTTCTATCAACCCCCTAAGAAACATCTTATCAAAATCTTCATTAACAACCTCCATCCTAAGCTTGCCTATCACATGCGCATGAATTGCATACAAACTTATCAAGACATTCAGATCAAAGGCATGGATCTTGAATGAGGTCTCATAGAAGACTGTGCCATCAAGCACTACAAGGAATCCCAACCTGAAAAACATAATAATGATCAATCATGGTACTGGAACAAAAACAAGAATGTAGTAATTGACGGAGCCACTGACACCAAACACATTCAAGTTGTGGTAGCTGGTACTAATGCACCTACCCAAACTTATCAGAAAGCACCGCCAGTATACCTGCAACCTCCTCCCATGTATCAACAACCCAATCCCGCGTATCCCCAACTGACTTACCAGAAAAACATGCGCCCTCAAGGTGCGACTATCTATCCCCCTCTGGGGACATCATATCAACACAACTACCAAGGTCCTATGAATCAGATAAATGCTATATCAGTCCTGCATGGACAACATAGGCCTCACACTTCGAATGCGCCACAATGCACGTATACCCCTTTGGGTGAACCCATAGATGTCATCTTCCGCAAGCTGGTCCAAGCTAACCAAGTCATGTACCCAAAAACATAACCATTTGATGACTCAACACCTAAGCCCGCCTGGTATAAAGACAACGAGTACTGTGAGTACCACCGTGTTAAGGGACACACCACTCTCAAATGCATGAAGCTAAAACATTACATCCAGGATCTCATCGACCACAAAGAGATTGAAGTGGACTCTCCTACCCAACCATCACCAAATGCGGGCCTTAAAATCTATCAAAATGCATTCCCTAAACACACTTCAGGAATAGGCCCAGGCAATCCTACTCAGTCCTCTGACCAGGGGAAGGGTAGACAAGGAGAAAATGTAGATATAAAAGATTATACAAATGCATATATCAACTACAATAATCTTATCAGCTATATATCCCAAGTCCAGTCCTCCGTCAATGTCATCCATGTCAAGGGTGTCGATAACCAATGTGCAGTGACCACTCGCAGAGGCAGAATAACAGTTGTAGGTTCCAGTCCCGCCCCATCTACTAGGACCCAATACAACATTTTGGAACACCTAGGGAATACTCCAGCCCAAATTTCCATCTTGGATCTCCTCTGCACTTCACCCACTTATCAAGAGATCCTCAATAAAGCCTTGCAAGAATCCCATGTTCCCAGCGACATCAACCTCACTCAATTCCAGAACCTTGTCAGACACTTGTCTGCACCTTGTGGGGTCTCCTTTAAACCAACAGACATACCCTCAAAAGAACCCTATCATAATCTCCCACTCCATATTGCTGTCATGGTTAAAGATTTTGCCATTAAACAGGTCATGAAAGATAATGGTTCGGCCCTAAATCTGTGCACTTTAAAATTCATAAAATAGTTGGGTTGTACTGAAGCTGATATTACAAATGATGTCATCACAATCAAAGCATATGACAATCTAGAATGGACTTCTGAAGGCACCATTTCATTTCCCATTCAAGTGGGCCCGGTTATCCAAGACACATTATGTCATGTTGTTGATCTTGACCTTCCCTTCAACATCCTCCTCAGGTGCTCATGGATTCATTCTATGCAATCCATCCCCTCCACCTACCATCAGTGCATCAAATTCCCATATAATAGAACTGAGATCACCATCCGCACAGATCCCAAGCCCTTTGCATACTGCAATGCGTTGGAAACCTCCTTTCCACATTCCAATCACTGTCCTGGGATCGACATTGGTACCTTTGTCGCCAGTTCATCTTGAACCCATTCAGACCTAGAAACAATCATTTCCTCCACCCTTTCCACGGTCAAGATAAACAAAAAAGGTTGTGGTGAGTACAGTTTGTCTGATGCCTTTACAGTTGGAGCATTTCCAATTGATCCACACACTCAAGGCCGCCAACCTAATCTAAGCAAGACAGAACTGATGACAACCAAGGTGCTACAATTCGGTCCTACCACTTTTATCTCAAAGGGTACTTTGAATGGCCAGGAAATGACACCAAACATAAACCAATGGCTCTATAAGGATCCACAACCCAAGGACATAAGTTGCCTTAATTACTTCAAACGTAAATACCCTGCAACTCACAAGCTGGTGACAGAAAAATGGAACTACCAAGGAGGCGGCCTTGGTTATGAAGAGCAAGGAATGAAAGATCCTATTATACCTACCTGACTAGAAAAGCACGTAGGCCTTGGCATGGGCTTTGACACGAATGGGGGCACCAACAAAAACATCTTTGCCTCTTGTCTATCCCTGGGTGAAATTGCTGACATCGAAGATATCCCGGAAGAGAAAGTTGTGAGAGCCTATGACAATGTTTTTGATGATGAAACCTTCCTAGGCAATTTTGTCTTACACCAACTTTCCATTCTCTTCATTGACCTTCCCCTCCGCCATCCTAAACTCATAGACTGGGACCAACCAAGTGTTGTGCATGTTGACGAGTTCCAAAGCGAGGATGTGCTCCTAAGATTTATGGGAGCACTTGAGCAAAGCAATGACTGAGGGCAAGACTCAGCATATGTCTACAAACTAGACCCAAAGGCATACTTTGGGGAAGAGGAGAACTTCAGCCGCAAAAATGAAGAAGAAAAAAATAAAAAAGAGAAAAATTGATCCCCTAGTGAAAACCCCTCTGGGGCGCTATCTGATCATAAAATAGTAAAAAAAAAGGGCGTATCCCCTGGTGAAAACCTCTCTGAGGTGCCAGAGGATGAAGATTCTCCTCTTCCTCTGATATGTGATTATAGGCCTCAACAGTCATCAATTCTCATCGAAGAAGAAAAACATGTCAATCTAGGCACCAAAGAGAATCCCGCCATCACATACATAGAAACATCTCTGACTGAAGCAAAAGAAAGTGATCTTGTCACTTTATTGAAGGAATCCATCAACAAGTTTGCATGGTCTTACTCCCATATGCCGGGATTAGACCCCAAATTGAGAAAAATTGATCCCCTAGTGAAAACCCCTATGGGGCGCTATCTGATAATAAAATAGTAAAAACAAAGGGCGTGTCCCCTGGTGAAAACCAATCTGAGGCGCCAGAGGATGAAGATTCTCCTCTTCCTCTAATATGTGATTATAGGCCTGAACAGTCATCAATTCTCATCGAAGAAGAAAAACATGTCAATCTAGTCACCAAAGAGAATCCCGCCATCACATACATAGCAACATCTCTTACTGAAGCAGAAGAAATTGATCTTGTCACTTTATTGAAGGAATCCATCAACAATTTTGCATGGTCTTACTCCCACATGTTGGGATTAGACCCCAACTTGGTGGTTCATCATCTTGCAGTGGACACAAACATCAAACCTGTCAAACAAAAGCTCTGAAAGATGCACCCTAAAGTGGCACTACTTGTCAAAGCAGAGCTTGAGAAGTTTCTCCAAGCAAAGATCATCCGCCCCATTGACTATTCTGATTGGATTTCTAACATGGTTCCCATCTCTAAGCCTGATAAATCAATCAGGATATGTACAAACTTCTGATATCTCAACAAGGTATGTCCCAAAGATGATTTCCCATTGCCAAACATAGACATGATCATGGATCTCACAGTAGGACATGAGATGTTGTCACTCATGGATGGCTTTTCCGGATATAATCAGATCCGCATTGCAGAATAAGATCAGCATAAGACAACATTCACAACCCCCTGGGGCACCTTCTTCTATAACATGATGCCTTTTGGCTTAAAGAACGCTAGGGCAACCTATCAAAGGGCCATGACTATCATCTTCCATGACATGATACACAAAATTCTTTAAGACTATATCGATGATATCTTGGAAAAATTAGTTAAGAGGGAAGTTCACCTCAATGTTTTGGAGTGCATCTTTGATAGAATTGGACACTAATGCTTAATGCTCAACCCTAAGAAGTGTTTCTTTGGGGTCACCTCAGGAAAACTCCTTGGGTTCATTGTATCTAGATGAGGCATTGAAATTCATCCAAAGAAGGTGCAAGCTATCATATAAATGCCTCCACCAAAGACACTCTGACAATTGCGCAACCTCCAAGGAAAGTTACAATCTGTGCATTTTTTTATCTCTCAACTAGCAAACAAGTGCCAACCATTCACTCATCTCCTGTGAAGAGTGGGATCCTCAGTGTCAGAAGAGTTTTGACAAAATCAAAGAATACTTGGCTAATCCACCCATCTTGGTACCACCTGTACCTGGTCGACCACTCATCCTATATATTTCTACTACTGCCATAGCACTGGGGGCACTCCTCTCTCAGTTGGATGATGAAGGTAAAGAAAGAGCTATTTATTACATTAGTCGGACCTTAGAGGGTTATGAGCTCAACTATTCACCTATGGAAAAAGTGTGTCTGGCAGTGGTCTTCGCCACTCAAAAACTTCACCACTATATGCTTAGTCATACAACCAAGCTCATTTCAAAGGTGGATCCTCTCAAGTATCTACTCTCCAGGACTACGCTCATAGGTTGAATGGAAAAATGGGTTATGTTGCTAAGAGAGTTTGATATTCAATATGTAGACAGAAAAGTCATTAAAGGGCAAGTCATCGTTGATCATCTAGCAGAAGCGCCATTGGTAGATGCATATCCTTTGCTCACAGAATTTCCAGATGAGCATTTGTACATGATAGAAGAACAACCTACTTGGAAACTCTACTTTGATGGGTCCTACACGGCTCATGGTGCAGGGGCAGGAATACTTTTTCTCACCACTCAAGGTGATTACATCCCTATGTCATTCAAATTGGGATTTCTCTACATGAACAACATTGCAGAATATGAGGCACTAATCGCAGGACTCTGCATGGCTATAGAATGGAACATCACAAGTCTAAATGTCTTTGGTGATTCCCAACTCATCATCAAATAGGTTCTCGATGAGTATCAAACCAAAGATGACAAATTAACGCCATATAAGCAGATGATGAAAGAACATTTCCTCCACTTGGAGATAACACAAGTACCACGCTTGCAGAATAAGGTTGTTGATGCAATGGCCACAATTGGCTCCCTCCTAGAGATTCCTCATGAGTCTACGCAATATGAATTCTTAGTTGAGCAACTACATGCTCCCGCTTATGAGAATGATGAATCGAATCGTGTATGTGTCTTAGTTGGTCCCCAGTCCCCATGGTACCACGATATCCAATCTTACCTACAAAATGGTATCATATCTCCTCATCTCACTACAAACCAACACCAAAACTTTATCCACAGAGCTTCCTGATACACCCTCGTAGCCAACACCCTTTATCGTCGAGGTTATCACAATGTGCTCTCTAGGTGTTTAGATGAAAATGAAGCTGCCCATGATTTACAAGAGGTACATGCTGGAATCTGTGGTGCCCACACAAGTGGCATGGTCCTAGCCAAGAAACTTCTACATACAGGGTACTATTGGCCTACAATGGAACATGATGCTTGTGAGTTTGTCAAGAAGTGCTTACCTTGTCAACAACATGCCAATATGATCCATGCTCCTGCCCAGGACCTCAGACCTATTACGCCTCCTTGGCCCTTCTCCTGTTGGGGTTTTGATCTCATTGGTAAGATTATTCCCCTCTCTTCTGAAGGCCACAAGTATATAATCACAACAACATAGTACTTTACAAAGTGGGTTAAAGCAATTTCGCTCACCCTCATTATAGGTGTCCAGATATCCAAATTCATCCTCTATCACATTGTCTGCTGCTTCGACATACCCTCCACTATCTTCATAGATCACAGTACACCATTTGAAAATCAACAGGTCAGTGATCTCTGTGCTCACCTCCATATCCATCACCGTTTCTCTAGTCCATATTTCCCTCAAGGTAATGGCCAAGCTGAGGCAACTAATAAAACCCTCCTCAAAATCCTTAAGAAAGTTGTCAATGATATTGGTCGTGACTGACATCTACAGATCAATCCCACCCTCTGGGCATATCGCACTTCCTACCGTACTCCTACTAGAACTACTTTGTATTCCCTAGTCTAGGTTGTTGAAGCAGTCTTACCAATTGAGGTCGAACTACCATCCCTCCGAGTATCACTGAGAGGCATGGTTGATGATGAAGATTACCGAGTAGCACGACTCACACAGCTTGATCTACTAGATGAGAGGCACCATCAAGCCTATGATCACCTGATTGTTTACCAAAATAGACTCAAGCATAACTATAACAAGAAAGTCCACCCATGCCAGTTCCAGGTGGGGGACCTTGTGCTAAAGTAAAATTAGAAAGTGGGTACTGATCGAGAAAATAAAGGTAAGTTTGAAGTCACCTGGTAAGTTCCCTATGTTGTCACTGCATGCTTCAGTTCTGGGGCATATCAACTCTCCACTCCTGAAGGAGAATCATTGAATGATCCTATCAACATCATTCATCTCAGGCGCTTCTATGCCTAACGACTGGTTGTTCATTCCAGTTATCTGAGAAAATCCATAAAAAGTGTAAAAAAGTCCTGAAGAAAGCACAAAAATAATGAAAAACAGTCATGAAAAAAATCTCAAAAATGCAGAGAAATGAAGCTGAAAAAATGGTTGTCCTAGTGAAAACCTAGAAAATAGGCACTTGGGCAACATCAAAAACATCAAAAAGATCCAAAGAAATAAAAAAATCAAAGCAAAAGAAAGAATAAAGAAATTTTTTTTGTCCAATGGTGAAAACTTGGAAATCAGGCTCCTTGGATAAGTATGGGTGATGAAAACCGGGCAACATGCATTACACATAGTGGACCGTTCCATTATCTATCAAAATTCCACTCCCATCCTCCATCTCCCCTATCGCATCTGCTTCCGCTTGAATCTCACCAGTATTCCCTGGGTGTTCGCATATCACACGCACTAGTCCAAAGTGATCCTCCTATCTCGTGTCCTAAGATTTTGTACACACAATCTTGTATATTTTTATCCATATGTTGTGCTATCTCCATCCCTGAGCCTTAGTCCTGTACATATTCTGTCTAGTTTTATGCTTAGTGTTGCTTGTATATATCTTGTGTCCTCGGTTGGTCTCCTTGCAGAACGTGATCTAGTTACGATTTTAGAATCCTATGCTTCAGCAAGTTCCTTTTGACAACATCTTGGTTCTGCAGTTTGATCACAGTGCACCTTTGAGCAATCAGATTTACGAATCCCATCTTTTTAGAAATGGGTCCTTTGAGGATGCATCCTTCCTCTCGTTGACTTGATTCTAGATCATCATCATCTCTAGGTTCTTGTAGGATGTATCCTTCCTCTTGAAACTAATCAATCAACATACTACACTATTGCACGCATCAAACAACAAGATCCAATCAAGTCTTGGCAGGAACCTTTGTACATACTTGCTTGTAATTAATCTTTGTACATTTCAAAATAGCCAAAAATCCAAAAAAAATAATTCCAAAATTCCAAAAACGTAAAAAAAAAAAGAAAAAAAAAATTCTTCAAAATTTTGCAATAACCCTTATTTTTTCCCGCATCACTCAGTTTTTTATTTTCAGTGACGTTTTGACTCTTGCGACTGCGATCATGTTTTTCAACAAATCAATTTTGCGACCGACTATCCTTGGTCCTCATCCTGTTCACAGCTTTTGCCAGTGAATATATTTTACTCAAATCAAATCAAATCCTTGCCCGTCAAGATGTATCCTTCCGGCGTCGGCTTATCAAATCCTTCATCACATCAATCCTATTCATGGAAAGAACTTTAGACTTTATGACTGCTTGGTCATGAGGCCTTCTTTATTGATTTTTATCTTTTTGTGTCAGTTTAAACCTATTCACCACTACCTCGATCTTCTATATGTTGGTGTGTTATGACTGGTGACTACTGATACATGTGTCTTTTGTAGTGTGCTTTTGTTTGAACGTCTAGTCCACGCAAAGGACTTCTGTCATCTGTGTTTTCTAACACCTAATGCATAACTCCTCTTGCAATATCAAAATCAGATGTGCTCTCCATATTTTTCACATAAATGGCTCTCCAAGGCTCGTTAGTTTCATTTAATTTCATTACATTTGCATTCTTAGTTGCATTTCAGAAGGCTTCTATTTATTCCCTCCTCTCCCTTCCTCCTTCCTGTTGCATCCTTTTTCAAGAAAATCCCACAAGATTGTCTTTGTTGCATTCTTTTCTTGAGGGGGCACAACCCTATATTGTCATTGCTTCAGCACGAATCCTAGAAACCCTCTTCCTCTGGGGAAACTTAGTTTCTTGTCTTTGACGTAACGTCACTTGCGACGCCACGTCAAAGAGGGGCAAAATGTAGACATCTAAAAATATTAATATTATTATTATTATTAAATTCCCTCTTATTCCTCTAACTATTTAATATAATCAATTAAATAGTTTCATAGTTGGTATTTATCAATGATCAAATACTATTCCATTGTATTTTATTTAAATACATTTGCCTCACAAAATCCCCTTTTTAATAAATTTATATTTATTAAAATACCTCCATATTCCTAATTCTTCTAAACTATGATTTATTCAAATCTAATTTGAATTATGATCTAAACCCTACCTAGGAACCTATTAACCCAACCTAGAAACCTACCCTAAGCCTGCCATATTCTTACTCTACTCCCATCACCTCACTTCCTAAGCATGCTTCCCTACTTAACTGTCCTCTAATTATACTTAAAGTGTGATTCCTAACCTTTTTAAGGCTAATGGAATGCTCACCCACATGGGGAAATTCTCTCCAAAAAGGCCACCCATTCCTCTTGAATTCCTCTTACAAGTTTGTCTCCCGCTTGGAAATATTGAGCCACTCAACATTTAATGCCAAGTTTGACTCAAATTTGGCCATCCCTGCCAAGCCCATGTGTCCAAAATGGCCACGCATTCCTCTTAAAAGCTCTTTACTCCTTTGTCCCTCCACTTGGAATTCTTGAGCCACTCAATATTAATTGCTATATTTGACTCAAAATTAGCCATCCCTTAAAGCCTATGTGTCCCTTATGTGGCTCTTATGTGGATGCCACATAGATGCCACCTCATCCAAGCTCTCCTCTTCTCTCCCAAAAATCTATAAACAGAGGTCTTCTCCTCTTCAATTTTCATCTCTCATATTTTCATTGTTATTATGCTAACATAGCTCTAGATTTCATGTTTTCATGCTTAAATCATTTAGAAGTTACATGCTAGGCTAATGGTTAATGAATCATAGTTTCTTTCAATTGTCTTGCATATCATTTTTATAGCTTAGAATATCATCTTTGAGAAGCATTTGAGACTAGTTCTTCATACTAGCTCTTGAATCTCTTCTTTTCATCCAATCTTGCATTCATAGTTGCATTGTATTGGGGATCCACTTCCATTTGTGTTTGAGAGAGCACATTCACACCCAATCTAAAAGAGAAAATCAAACAAGTAATATAGGGTGCAATAGCTTGTTTTATCTCAATCTGATGTTATGAAGATTTCTTGTTGGTTCTTGCTTATTTCATGATTTCTATGTGCTAACCCGCTAACATTTTATGTTTGAGCTTTCTCCCAACAGGTTGAAGATTTTATCGTACGCATCCAGACATGTTATTTATATCAGAGTAGAGCAATAGTTTGGTAGAGCATCATTCTTGAGGTTGATATGGGATCCAAGCATTTCGTTTTAGCATGCAGGTGTAGATTGCTTGAGGGAAAGCAATCTCTTAGAAGGGAGTAATGTAATGTCCCCTTTTCTAACCCATTAATTCATGATGTGTCACTTGAGGGAAAGCAATTTATGGGAAGGGATGACTTTAGTGTCCCTTTTTCTAGCCCATTAATTCATGATGTGTTGATATCCCTATTTGCCTTGGTCACATGGGCTAGCCAAGAATTTACAAGGTTTAGAGTGAGATTTGGCCTAGGCAATTCTAATTTCAGGCCAATTAGAGTTTATTTAGCAGGGTTTCCAGGTACCTGCTATTTTTAGTAAGTCAATAATGGGCTCAGTGATGTTGGTATTTCAGAGTTGGTCTGGCATCCTCTCGCCGAGACCTTTCCAACAAGCTATCACACATGATTATTCGAGTCTAGTTGGTCAGTAATTTTAATGCCTGAAGATAAATAGTTTATTAATAAAGTGACTTTTAATTAGAAGTACATATTATTATGTCACTTTATTATTAAAAGAACACTTAAATCACTTAAGTGATAAATATTATTTTAAAGGGAAAATAAAGAGACAAAAAAAAAGAAATATGAAGAGTTAGGCAGAAGGGAAATGAAGGGTCAGAGGGTCGTGCTTTAAAAGAACAAAGAGAGGCTCATTATCTTTATGCTTGGTTTATGTTTGGATTACTGTTCTCTTGGAGAATTTGGAAGCTTAATCTTTAAGCAAGTTTGAGGACGGAAACCCTTGAGCTTGGAGGCAGTGGATGGAAACCCATTGTCGGTTGGAGATATCATACAGGTGTCTCACTTCGTGTTTGATATTCATATTTTTGATATCCAATCTTGTTGTAATTTTGTAACTACGATTGGATCTTTGTTATTTCTTATTGAAGAGTTAATTGCAATATTCATTTCTGAGACTTTAGTTCAGCTAGGTATTTTGTGATTTTGCTGGATAAATTGAAATCAACTGCATGAAAAATATTTGTTTGAATTTATGTGTTAAAATCTGGGGATAATATCCTACAGGGATATTACACACCATTAACATCAAGTAAGGGTTTCTTGTTTTCGGTGTAGCTCCAATCTCCTTGGACTCTATGATGTAATCTCTTGCCACACCCCCTACAGATCAACCTACCTTTAGCTTTAAAACTTGCTAGTTTTTCTTCCTGTGATGATGGAATCCTTGTAGGGAATTCCTCACTTGATTAATTTCATCTTGCGCATGTGGATGCTCACTCATCAAGCATCGATAGCCCCTCTATTGGGGTTTCTCCTTATTCTTCCCTTTGCTATGAGAATTTGGATGATAGAATTGCTTGAATTGTTGTTTGTAGGAAAGATCTTTCTGCTTCCTCTTATCAATCTCACACCCGTTGTGGGTGATAGGTCAACTCTCGTTGACTTGGGATTGCCTAAGTGAGATGTTGTTAGTTCTCCCTCTCTATCTTTTATTTGTTGTCATGTTTGGTATTTTGGCCACACATGTTTCTGTTTGTCATTGTTTACCATCTTTGTAGTTTATGGCTTGTTTGGCCAAGTTTCTGATGACCTTGTGCCAATACATATTGTCAATTAGTACCAAAACACTTAGTCATCACCGTGTTGACCGAGCCAGCAGTGAAACCTGAGCAGTTACATTCTAACCCGAGCAGTGGCAGTGTCAACCAAGCAGACAGTGGTAATCAGTATTACCCAAGTGGTCAATGTGACCTAAGTACATAGTGTATCCCAAGTTCCAGAAGTTAGTATGTTACTTGAGTGACAGCATAATGCCCGAGTGCCAGTATATTGCCCGAGTGGATCACTGGACCCGAGTAACAATTTTTGGTCGATTTAGCTTATATTGTTAGATATTAATTTATCTTATAGAAGCCAACTTACAGTTGCATTTGATTTGGATAAGGTATAAATATAAAGTACTTTGTTTATCCAAATATGTGAGTGAATATGGGTATATGCAAGATCATGGGGGCCAAAAAGTAGCGATGTGAAAAAAATCCACTTTTCACTAGTCCAAAAGCGCATGAAAGCATTTGTTGAGTTTTTAGTAGGCCTGGGTGTCAGTACACTTGGGCAAACCTGACACCAAATAACAAGCCTAATCGGGTACCCAAAAAAAATTGGGTACCTAATTTTTTCGGGTACCCAATTTTTTTTTTTTATTAATAATTTTTTTTTTTTTTGTAATTTTTTTTCAAATGAACTTTCGTAGGACACACTTGAGTGTTCCAATGTGTCCCCGAGGTCCTAGTACACCTTCTCCCATGTTAGGACCCCTAGGAAGACCCCATGACCCCTTTTGAAATATTAGAACACTGGAGTGTATCCCAAGAGGTCGTAGGACCCCTTGGGACACACTTGAGTGTTCTAATGTGTCCCTAGGGGTGAAAGGAGGTCCTAAGGGGTCCTATTACACCTTATCACATGTTAGAAACCCTAGAAAGTCCCCATGACCCCTTTCAAGACATTGGACCACTCAAGTGTTTCCCAAGAGGTCGTAGGATCCCTTGGGATACAATTGAGTGTTTCAATGTGTCGAAAGGTGTCATGGAGTATTCTTAAGGGTCCTAACATGTGATAAGGTGTAATAAGACCCCTTAGGAACCTCATTGACCCTCACAGGCACATTGGCACACTCAAGTGTGTCCCAAGGGGTCCTACGACCTCTTGGGATACACTTGAGTGTTCTAATGTGTCGAAAGGCATCATGGGATCTTCCTAGGGATCCTAACATGTGAGAACATGTACTAGGACCTCTTAGGTCCCTCTTTGACCCCCAGTGACACATTAGAACACTCAATTGTGTCCCAAAGGGTCCTACAACCTCTTGGGACACACTTGAGTGTTCCAATGTATCAAATGGGGTCATGGGGACTTTCGATTACCCCTTTTGAAACATTGGAACACTCAAATGTGTCCCAAAAGGTCGTACGCCCCCTTGGGACACAATTCAGTGTTATAATGTGCTCCCAAGGGTCAAAGAGTGACCTAAGGGGTGCTAGTACACCTTATCACAGTTGTAGGACCCCTTGGGACACACTTGAGTGTTTGAATGTGTCCCCGGGGGTCAAAGAGGGTCCTAAGGGGTCCTAGGACACCTTCTCACGCATTAGGATCCCTAGGAAGACCCCATGACCCATTTTGAAACATTGGAACACTCAAGTGTATCTTAAGAGATTGTAGGACCCCTTGGGACACACTCGAGTGTTCCAATGTGTCCCTAGGGGTCAAATAGGGTCCTAAGGGGTTCTAGTACACCTTATCACACGTTAGGACCCCTAGAAAGTCCCGATGACCCCTTTCGAGACATTGGACCACTCACGTGTGTTCCAAGAGGTCTTAGGAACACTTGGGACACAATTGAGTGTTTCAATGTGTCAAAAGGGGTCATAGAGTCTTCTTAGGGGTCCTAATACATGAGAAGGTGTAATAAGACCCCTTAAGACCCTCTTTGACCCTCGGGGACACATTGGAAGACTCAAGTGTGTCCCAAGTGGTCCTACGACCTCTTGGGATACACTTGAGTGTTCCAATGTGTCAAAAGGGGTCATTAGGTCTTCCTAGGGGTCCTAACATGTGAGAGTGTGTACTAGAACCCCTTAGGTCCCTCTTTGAACCTCGGGGACACATTCAAACACTCAATTGTGTCCCAAGGGGTCTTACAAATTCTTGGGACACACCTGAGTGTTCCAATATGTTCCCGAAGGTCAAAGAGGGACCTAAGGGGTCCTAGTACACCTTATCATGGTCGTACAACCCCTACAAAGTCCCCATGACCCCTTTCGATATATTGGAACACTCAAGTGTGTCCCAAGAGGTCATAGAGCCCCTTAGGACACACTTGAGTTTTCCAATGTGTCCCCGAGGGTCAAAGAGGGTCCTAAGGGGTCCTAGTACACCTTCTCATGCATTAGGACCCCTAGGAAGACCCCATGACCCTTTTTTAAATATTGGAAAACTCAAGTGTGTCTTAAGTGGTCATAGGACCCCTTGGCACACACTTGAATCTTCCAATATGTCCCCAAGGGTCAAAGAGGGTCCTAGTACACTTTTATCACACGTTATGACCCCTAAGAAGTCCCCATGACCCCTTTTGACACATGAGAACACTCAAGTGTGTCCTAAGGGGTCATACGACCCCTTGAGACACACTTGAGTGTTGAAATATGTCAAAAGGGGTCATGGGGACTTCCTAGGGGTCGTAACAGGTGATAAGGCATACTAGGACCCCTACAAAGTCCCCATGACCCCTTTTGACACATTAGAACTCTCAAGTGTGTCTTAAGTGGTCATACTACCCCTTGGA
>MU223607.1:1791799-1803100 GCA_018584345.1 Thuja plicata
ATATATATATATATATTACATACAATTTAAATATGAAGATATTATGTGATATATTGTAAAATATATATTAATATATAATACATATAAAATAATATATAATATATGATATATAATGTAATATTTAATATTAATGTATATTATATAATATTTAATATATAATAGATATTATATAATGTTTAATATATATATAATATATAATCTAATATATAATTTTTGATATATAATATATCATATGAAGTATGGATAAATGGGAGGGAGAAAGGGGTTGAAAATAAATTAAGAGGGAGAAAGGGGATGGAAAATTTAAAATTCAAAATTCTGCCAGGATTTTTGGGTACCTGAAAATATTGGGTACCCGAAAATATCGGGTACCCGATTAGGCTCGGTATTGCTTTGTGCACCATACCTACCTGGTCAACTCTTCAAATTTCTCAAAAACGTGTTTTTCCCCTGTTTCTCTGAGTTCCAGACTTCGATCATGTAGCTGATGACTTTTTTTTTACCTGAATTTGATGAAATGAAAAGGGTATCTTAAGAAGATTATCAGCTTTCTATCGATATAATTGCTTTCAAATTTTGAATTTGATAAGTAATTATTAGTTATTTTCCAATTAAGTTACCTCTAAAGTGTTGATTTATATACTGATTGAAAAATGGCTATAACTTTCAGACGGTATAACATTTTTGAAATCCAAAAAATGCGTCACATTCTATGCTTCGCCTACTATAAGGAAATTTTTTTTTTTTTGAATTTGGAAAATTTTTCAATGAGTTAAGGTGGTCAGACACGAGAGTTTTTTTATTCTGAAAACATTGTAGCAGATAATTCATAATTAATTATTTTTTTGGAATAAAATTACACAAAAATATGCGTCACATCTGGGCATGAGTCTACTACTTGTATATAAAATCTTATAAAAAAATATTATGACTTGATTATGATTAAGGTGGTCAGACATACACCTACTTCTTATTTTTTTCCTGAAGTTTTTGTACTGCTGCATTGAAATCTATACTTTTCACCAATCATATTAACTTTTTTTTTTTCAGAAAAGGCCTAGTAGTTTAGAAACTAAATTCAATTTCCTACAGATTCTATTCTTACAACTTTTTGATATTAGGTTGATAGCTAGTTCAAATTTTAACGTCAAGTTTACTAACCTTGATTTTCTGATTTTTCATTGCCACTTAAGGGCATAGTTTGGCCCCTCATGATCTTGCACATACCCATATATGTGAAGAAGTGTATGCGAGTATGAAGTGGCAGATTGTTTAAGAGGATAAAATAGTGTAAGGAACAACAAAGACTCATCCATCACATTCAGGTGATTAGTTTTATATCATTGGATCTTATTCAACAAATATGAGGTGCATTGAAGATCATCTACTGGTTCATCCTAACAGGTGCATCAAAAAAATCCTCTAAGAAGGTGGACCTAACAGTCCTTCATAAATCTCCTAACAGAGTTGCATTACTTAATTGTATTATATTAAATCCTTTCACGAGGTGGACTTAACAGTCCTTATTGCTCCTAAAAGGGCAGGCCATCAGAAGTGGTCAATTGTAAGCTTTAATAGGCTAAATTTATACTGCAGTAATAAATCTTATGGGTACCATCCCCACCTTAGTTTTACTTTCTATTTGAAAGGTTTCTGGGTAACCAAATATTGTGTCAAGTGTTGTGGATGTTTTATTGCTTTTCATTTCATACATGCAATCACATTAGATAATCTAATTGGTTCCTAATTCACCCCCCCCTCTCAGTCACTTAGCCTCAACATATTTGCAACAGTTTCATCTAGCGTATTGGAAAAAATTGTAAAGGGTATGATGATGAGCCCTTCAATTGTCCTTTTAAATGTAAAAAATAGTTAAACTTTTATATATAATTTATGATTCCTTCTTAAATTGTGATAAAGATCAAGCATTAAATATAGTTATTAATGGAATGATAAATACTTACACTTAAATTTGTATTGGTTAAAATAAGATGAGATAATATGATTTATCATAATGAGAAATGTTTTCAAGTGGAGCCTGATCAGTCTCTAAGTGGGAGATTGTTGGTTTGTGGTGATTGATCATGTAAGTACTGTACACTTTTCTTCAATTTGGTTAACTAGTCAAGCATTTTTTTAGTTTGACTCGTCAACCATTTTCCTAGGTTGACTCATCAAGCATTTCCCTAGGTTGACCCATCAAGAAATTTTTAGGGTTAGGGTTTTTCTATTAGAAAAACAATGTTAGGGTTATTGCTTGTTAGAGTGAAGAAGTATTGTAGCATTTGCAACGGTATTGAGTTGCAAGGGATCGATGGTTGTAATCAGTTGAAATTATAGGATAATAATATTGGACTCTCTGTTTGGTGGACGTAGCCCAAGATTGGGTGAACCACGTTAAATTTGTGTCTTCTTGTTCCACTTATGTGTGCTTTATTCCTTTATATTATTGGTTGTATTTGCATGTAACTGTTAGATTTTGGTCTACTAATCCTAACAATAAATACTTACACATGTAAACGTTTATTTTATTTTTTTATATTAGAGATCATTTACAAATATCATCTCCTTTCCAGAAAACACACTACAAACCATAAGCCAACTAAGAAGACCAAGAGTCATAACATAAAATATCACATAAGATGTCCCTATGGAGATTTGAACTTGGATCTCCACAATGAAAACCCAAATCTTTTAACCAATTAAGCTCAACTCCTTGGACCACATGGAAATGTTTATTGGTTAAAATAAGATGAGATAATATGATTTATTATAATGAGAAATGTTTTCAAAGACTAACCCATTTTGCAACAAAAGAATTATAAATGTGATAAAACGAGTTCATATAGTCAAAAAGAGTTTAAGAAAACTCTATTGTAATCTAAGAAAGTCCAACATCAATGATATAACTACAATCGAGTGAATCATGGGCCTACATCATGAGGATGCATGTTGATCTGTCCATCAAGTAGCTACAAAAGGAATCTTTCACCAACAAATTATTGCAACATTAAGAACACTTTTATTACAACAATCAATATGTTGTTTTGTTGTACACTTGTTTTCATAATCGAATCTTCTTCATGATGACAATAGAATTAGAATTAGGACTTTATTTTTAATCTCTTAGTTGTGTTCTTTTAGTGAAAATCCTTTCCTTGATTAACATGGACGAGTAATAATTTTAGCATATACCCATACAATGCAATAATGAAAAAGTTTGATTTGACAATGAAAACTGTAAACTTGCAAAATAGGGAATGGAATGCCACACTCCAAGAAATCCTCCAAAGGTTGCTTGGTGATTTAAAATGACTAAAAGAAGTGCAAACACCTCCCAAGAAGTTCTCTAGCAACCTCTCTTTCCAACTCTCTCATTTTTTCTTGAGTAGTATGACCAAAAATGATATGTATGACCTACCAAAAATGCATCCAATTTTCCTCAATAAATAATCCATGCAACTTAAAAATTGAAGAAGAAGAAATCAAATCGCCATTAAGCCCCACTGTGAACCTTGAATGAAACCACCAAAACCCTTCAGATTGGGTCGCTCACCGATGTGGAAGATGTTGCTTGTAAGGAATTTTATCCTCACAAACCTTCAAGAATCACAAGCTCCTCCTCTAGCAAAGAACAATATTAAAACATCAACTCACCATAACCAAAATGAGATCCAAAACACATTTAAATAGCTATCCAATAGCTAGGGATGCATTTTAATTTATTTCAAATCCTTATGACTCCCTAATAAAGTGACACCTACTTCTTCTAGGACCCTTTAGTGAAATATTAACACTTTAGTTTATAATTTGGGTGCCCATATAATCCATATTTGAATAAATTAAAATAATGAGAAAGTCAAATATTTAATTTAACTTCATAACTTTATAACTTATTAAAATTTGATTCCCTAACTATATCAAAAAATATATATCAATTGTGCTTCCCCTATTAATATCGACAACTGGCTTAGTCAGTGCCTAAAGCTAACTTACTAAAACTAGTAGGTATTGTAAATGTCAACCGGAATCATTAAGAAAAGGGTGTTACATACATCATAACCACCAAAACTCAAATGAATACATGAAATCACTAACTTGCTAGATAAATTGTTACTAGGAGCTCCCTTAACTCTAACTCATTAGCCTACAAGAACCACCAAATAGGTTAATGATCCACCATGAGCTAGTTAGGAAGGGGGCATTATAAAGGTATTGATCATTTTGTGTATTTTCCTATTTTCCAATTCAGTAATCAATATATCAATGAGTGATTTCATATAGAGTGTTACCTATAGCATATTACTTTTAATAATGAGTGCACATATTGAAGTAGGACCCACTTTTGGTACAATGCTACTCTATTGTTTAGTTTGATTAATGTTATTACATATTAGTTGATAAGTAGGAGATATTTTAACTCGAAAACTACACAATTGAATCCTAATAGCAATATCACAACTACATATTAGTTGTTAGTCATTGCATTTAATTGTTATTTAATTATAAATTAATTGTTCATGTAGCAACTGTTATTTGACATTTTACATAAGGTTTGTAGTTGAAACTTTAATTTGTCTATAGCTATAATTTGTCAAAATGGTCTTTTCTCCTCCCCAAGGTTCTAGAAATGATGACCCTTGGTAGAGTTATGACCGTGCAAACAATATGTCCTTTGACCCCTTAAAACTCGTTAATGTGTACTCAGAACCCTAAGATGTATTCTTAGGGTTCCTAAGGGGTCATAAGGTTTCTCAAGGGGTCCTTAGACACATTAATGCATCTTGCAACCACTTAGGACCTCTTACGACCCCTTATGAAGCCTAAGAGTACATATTAAGGGTCGTTAGGTGTCTTAAGGGGTCCTAGGAACCATTAATGTGTCCTTCAACCCCTTATGACCCTTAAAACTCCTTTAGAAGCTTAAGAGTACATCTTAGAGGTCGTAAGGTGTCTTAAGGCCCGTATAAAGACCTATTAATGTGTCTCATGACCCCTTATGACCCCTTACAACCCCTTAGGAAGATTAAGAGTATATCTTAGGGGCTGTAAGGGGTCTTATGGTGTCTATGACACATTAATGTGTCATATGGCCCCTTATGACCCCTTAAGACTCCAAAGACTCTCTCTCTCTCTCTCTCTCTCTCTCTCTCTCTCTCGATAGAGAGAGAGAGGGTGAGAGAGAGAGAATCTTAGGGGTCGTAAGGGGTTCTAAGACACAATGATGTGTCCTAAGACCCCTTAATATGTATTAGGACCCCTAATATGTATTCTTAGGGTTCCTAAGGGGTGCTAAGGTGTCTTAAGGGGTCCTAACACCCATTAATGCATCCTACGACCCCTTATGACCCCTTACAACCCCTTAAGAAGCCTAAGAGTACATATTAGGGGTCTTATGGGGTTGCAAATTACATTAATTTGTCTTATGACCCCTTAAGACACCTTAATGTATACTAGGACCCCTAAGATGCATTCTTAGGGTTCCTAAGGGGTCGTAAGGTGTCTTATGATACATTAATGACTCCTACGACTCGTTATGAACCCTTACAACCCCTTAGGAAGCCTAAGAGTACATCTTAGAGGTCGTAAGCTGTCTTAAGGGGTCCTAAGACCCATTAATGGGTCCTATGACCCCTTATGACACCTTATGACACATTAGGAATCTTAAGAGTACATCTTAGGGGTCGTAAGGGGCCTTATGGTGTCCTAAGACACAGTAATATGTCCTATGACCCCTTAAGACCCATTGATGTGTACTAGGAACCCTAAGATGTATTCTTAGGGTTCCTAAATGGTCGTAAGGTTTCTCAAGGGGTCCTATGACACATTAATGTGTCTTATGACCACTTATGACCCCTTACGACCCCTTAAGAAGCCTAAGAGTACATATTAAGGGTCGTAAGGTGTCTTAAGGGGTGCTAGGACCCATTAATGTGTCATTTAACCCCTTATGGCCCTTACAACTCCTTAAAGAAGCCTAAGAGTATAACTTAGAGGTCGTAAGGTGTCTTAAGGGGTACACGGACCCATTAATGCATCCTACAACCACTTATGACACCTTATGACCTATTAGGAAGCCTAAGAGTACATATTAGGGGTCGTAAGGGGTCTTATGGTTTCTTACGACACAATAATGTGTCCTATGACCCCTTAAGACTCGTTAATGTGTACTAGGAACCATAATATGTATTCTGATGGTTCATAATGGGTACTAAGGTGTCTTAAGGGGTCCTAGGACCCATTAATGCATCCTAGGACTGCTTATGACACCTTAGGACATATTAGGTCATACTAATATGTCCTAGGATCCCTTAGGACCCCTTATCATATATCTTAGGGGGTCCTAAAGAGTCGTAAGGGGTCATAACAGATCATATAACACATTAATGTGTCCAAGACCCCTTAAAACCCCTTACAACCCCTTCTAGGACCCCTTAACATTTGTTAGTGTATGGTAAAGGTTCTTAAGGGGTCATAAGGGGTGTAAGGGGTCATAAGGGCTCTAAGACCCCTTATGACCCTTATGACCCCTTAGGACCAATTACCATACATCTTAAGGTCCCTAAAAGGTAGGAAGGGGTCATAAGGGGCCATATGACACAATAATGTGTCTTAAGACCCCTTATAAGCCCTTAGGACACATTACCATTCACTAGTATATGATAATGCGTCTTAAGGGGTTGTAAGTTGTCTAAGGGGTACTGGGACACACTAATGTATCATAAGATACCTTAACAACCCTCATGACCCTTAAGACATAAAGAGAGGGGTAGTCAAGGGTCCTAAAGGTTCATAAGGGGTCCTAGGACACATTAATGTGTCTTAGGACCCCTTTTGACCCTTAGGAAACCTTAGGACCCCTTACCATTCATTAGTGTATGGTAAGGGATCCCAAGGGGTGATAAAGGGTATAAGGGGTCATGGGGCACATTAATGTGTCTTAGGACCCCTTAACAACCCTTACGACCCCTAAGGTATAGAGAGAGGGGTATTGAAGGGTCGTAAGGGGTGATTAGGGGTCCTAGGACACATTAATATGTCATAAAACTCCTTATGACCCCTTAAGACACCTTACGACCCCTTCTCATACATCTTATGGATCTTAAAGTGTCCTAAGGGGTGATAAGGGGCTCTAGGACACATTAATGTGACCTAGAATACCTTAGTGTGTCATAGAACACCTTAAGACGTCTTATGATATCTTACCATACATTAGTGTATGGTAAGGGGTCTTAAGGGGTTTAAGAGGTCCTAGGACACCGTGATGTATTGTAGGTCAAGTTAACAACCCTTATGACACCTAAGATGTAGAGAGAGGATTCCTAAAGGGTACTAAGGGGTCATTAGGGGTCCTAGGACCCCTTATGATCCATTTCCCTACATCTTAGGCATGCTAAAGGGTCTTATGGGGTCATAAGGGGTTCTAGGAAAAATTAATGTGCCATAGGACCCCTTACCATACATTAGTGTATGGTAAGGGGTCCTAAAGGGTCTTAAAGGGTCCTACAACACAGTAATGTGTCCTAGGACCCCTTAAGACCACTAGGTACCCCTTAGGACCCCTTACAATTCATTAGCTTATTGTAAGGGGTCTTAAGGGGTCCTACGACACAGTAATGTGTCCTAGGACCCCTTAAGGCCACTAACGACCCCTTATCACCCCCTACCATTCATTAGTGTATGATAAAGTGTCCTTAGGGGTTGTAAGGGGTATAAGAAGTCCCACGACATATTAAAAACCCTTACAATCCCTAAGATTTAAAGAGAGGGGTCCTCGAGGGTCATAAGGGGTTCTAGGACACATTAACATACATCTTAGGTGTCTTAAAAGTTTTAAGGGGTCATGAAAGGTCCTAGGACACATTAATGTGTATTAGGACCCCTTAAGACCCCTTAGGACCCCTTACCATTTATCAGTGTATGGTAAGGGGTCCTAGGGGGTTGTAAGGGGTCTAAGGGGTCCTAGGACACATTAATGTGTCCTAAGACCCCCTAACAATCCTACTACCCCTAAGATGTAGAGAGATGGGTCATAAGGGGTACTACGACACATTAATTTGTCCTAGGACCCCTTAGGACCCCTTACCATGCATCTTAGGGGTCCTAAAGGGCCATAAGGGGTCATATGGGGTTCTAGGACACATTAATGTGTCTGAGGACCCCTTTAAATTCCTTACCATTCATTAGTGTATGGTAAGGGGTCTTAGGAAACATTAATATATCCTAGGACCCCTTGAAAATCCTTACGACCCTTAAGATGTAGAGAGATGGGTCTTAAGGGGTCATAATGGGTCCTCACCTTCTCTCTCTCTCTCTCTAAAGAGTCCTATGACTATTAATGTGTTCTAAGGGGTTATAATGGGTCCTAATGTGCTATAATGGGTCCTAAGGGTTCCTAGGACCACTTATAACCCATTAGAACCCCTTAGGACACATTAGGACACATTGGGACACATTAGAGCCCATTAGTGTGTCCTACAATGATTAATGAATTCAAAGGGGTCCTAATGTGTCCTAAGAGATCCTAATGAGTCTTAATATGTCCTAAGGGGTTTTAATGGTTCCTAAAGGGTTGTAGGATCACTTAGGACCAATTATGACCCCTTATAATACAGTAGAACCACTTAGAACTCTAAAGAGTGTCCTACGGTGATTAATGCTCCCTCTCTCTCTCTCTCTCATGGGTCCTATGACTATTAATGTGTTTTAAGGGGTCCTAATGAGTCCTAATGGGTCCTAATGGGTCCTAAGGGATTGTAATGGGTCCTAAGTGTTCCTAGGACCACTTAGAACCCATTATATCCCCTTATGGAACATTAGTACACATTAGAGCCCATTAGTGTGTCCTATGATGATTAATGTGTTCTAAGGGGTCTTAAGAGACCCTAATGTGTCCTAAGGGGACCTAGGACCACTTAGGACCTATTATGACCCCTTGTGATACATTAAAACCACTTAGAACCCTGAAGAGTGTCCTTAATCAAGTCAAGGGCTTAAGTTATAATCAATAGTCCACTGAGAATCATGTTGAAGACAACGTGCTGATTTCTGAAATTTGGCTAAGCCTGAAATTTCCTAAAAACCCTCAAAATCTAGAATATTTATCTTAACTCCTATGAAATTGAAACCACTCTCAAGCAACTTGAAAGTATATACATAAAATGTAACTTAAGTATAAGAAAGAAAGAGTATGTAACATATACTTAAATGTTACATTTTATGTATTGACCTAGTGCTGGAAGTGGTCTGACAGGCCCTGTTGGGCTTTCTTCCTCCCTCCCTTAAGCATTTTCATAATGTTACACAGTGCGTACGCGCTATAGTGCGCATGCGCTATTGGATTTGATTGCCCAAGTCTTAGGCTCGGGCAATCCAAACCATAGCGCGTGCGCGCTATAGGGTGTACGCCCTATTGCTTTTGGGGGACCAAAAAAAAGTTAGGCACCTTTTTGGTCTCCCATCTTCGTGCATATACCTGGAGGCCATAAATAACAGATCGATGGAAGATGAAACATATTGTGCAAACAATGGAGAGAAAACCCTCAATACAATAGCATCCTCAGATAATTCACCAAGTGGTAATAATTACAAAGAGATCAAACCTTATAAAGGTGATCAAAACCCTAAAATGGAGAAACCTGGGTTGCATGATAATAATTAATAAAATAATTAATTATTACATGCCTAAAGTTTAGCTTAAGTAAACTAGAGATAATAAGTGATTTAATAATTAAATCAAAATAAGTTAATTAACTTATTATTCTAACAATAACCATAGTGCACATTTGTGCATAAATATTGGTAAAAAACACGAGTAGTTAAAATTTGAATATTTAATTGAAGTGGTTATAACCATAGTGCACATTTGTGCATAAACATTGGTTAAATACACGAGTAGTTAAAATTTGAATATTTAATTGAAGGAGTTGTGCAACTTTATGGTTATATCCATAGTGCATCTTTGTGCGTAAACATTGGTAAAAATTATTAATTAGAGGAGCATACGATCCCAACCCCATCCCTTTTTTGATGTCGAATCTTTGCACTCAACAAGACTTGATTTCCACTGGGCTCATTAAGAACCTTTCAACTTCAGTTGTTAGTAGTTGACTAAAGGCCCATTGACAAATGACCACTTTTTAACATGTGTGCACATAACAAATCTTCCCATGTTTATTGTAACCATCCAAAAACTGAAATAATAGCTTCAACCTCTCAAATTACATATGAAAAAAACAAAAAAAAATCATCAAAACACAAATGCCATTTAAAAACTCATTTGGGTGTTGGAATACCAAATGCTGGATATGGTCAATTCTGGAAGATGCTACAATTTTGGAAGATATATATCCTAGAAATGATTTTCGGAATATGGGCTGGACCCGTTTGGTTCACCCAGAAGATGATTGAGAAGATGCATAAATAATTTTAATTGTTAATTTCTTAATTTTTTTGAATACGGTGTGTATGTGTATATATACACACATACACACATGTATGTATATATATACACACATACACACATGTGTGTCTACACACACATACACACACATACACACATATGTGTGTATATATACATACACACATGTCTATACACATGTGTATATACACATGTATATACATATACACACATGTATATATACATGTGTGTGTATATACACACACATGTATATATACATGTGTGCATATATACACACATACACACATATATGTATATATACATGTGTGTATATTACACATACATGTATGTGTAATATATACACACATGTATATATACATATGTGTGTATATACACACACACATATATATGTGTGTGTGTGTGTACACATATACAAACATATATGTGAGTATATACATACATGTATATACATATACACACAAATAAACACATTTATGTATATATACACATATACGCACATATACACACAGACACACATTTACACATCTATCATGTCACAGATCTGACGAGATATTAAATTTGCTTTTGTAAAAATTGGAATTGGAATTGAAACCTATTTACGTGGAAGATTGATATGTCCATTTTGGGGCAAAATCATAATTTCGTAATTCCAATTCCATTTTTATTCATGGACCCAAACATAGAATTTGGCATTATCCGAAATTAGATAATGCCAATTGCAGTCTAATTCCAGCCCCAAACAGACTTAGGGCCCGTTTGGTTGAGGGGTGGAATTGGAATTGAACGGGAATTGGCATTTCCAAATTTCCAAAATGTTCAATTCCCTGTTTGGTTCCAAAATTAAAAATTGGAATAGGGTTATGCGAATTCTAATTTTGGGC
>MU223607.1:1803150-1814343 GCA_018584345.1 Thuja plicata
TTGGAATTGAGAGTATTATTTTGTGAAGGAAAATTCATTCCCATTTTTGTGTTAATATTATATTGCTATCAGAATGTATATATAAATCTGTGTATATATACACATGTGTATATATATATGTGTGTGTATATACACATGTGTATATATACATGTGAGTGTATATACACACATGTGTATATACACACATGTGCATATGTGTGTATATATACACACATGTGTATATACACATGTGTGTATATATAAACACATGTGTGTGAATATACATGTGTGTGTATATACTCTTGTGTGTATATATACATACATGTATATATATAGTATATACATACATGTGTATATACATACTCATATCTATATACACATATGTGTGTATGTGTATATATGTGTATATGTGTGTATGTGCATATATATATACACATATGTGTATACATGTGTATATATACACATGTATGTATGTGTATACATGTATATATACATACATGGATGTGTATATATATGTGTGTGTACATGTGTATATATACATGTGTGTGCGTGTATATATACACACACATGTGTGTATATGTGTGTATATATACATGTGTGTGTATACACATATGTGTGTATATATGTGTATGTGTGTATATGTGTGTGTATATATGTATATGTGTACAAAAACAAATTTCCAATTCCAATTCTAGTTGTGTGGAACCAAACACAGAATTTGCATCTTCTCAGTCATCTTCCAGGTGAACCAAACAGGACAGCCATATTCTAGAATTCATTTTGAAAAGAGCACAAACCTAGAATGGATTCAATTCTAGAATTGGCAATTCCAGCATGCACATATTCCGCCAACCAAATGAGCCCTTAAAGAACATAAAATTAGAACTAATAAATCCTTTCCTGAAAAAAATGAACCACCCCTTTTTCAATCCCTTTTTTTTTCCCTTTCCTCGAAAAAAAGAACGACGACACGTGAATGTGAATGAAATGTGATTTAGCAAATTCCAACACCAAAAAGTAGCCACATAAATCTTTACATTTAGAAAAGAAAAGGAAAAACAGTAAAATGACCTACCTTGCTTCTCAACTTAAACAAAACACCTCCCACGAGTTCGTCAAATGCTGACCGTCGGATGACAAGGTTTTCATACTTTTCCCGTGATTAATCAGATAAAATACTCCGTCACAAAATACAAGACATAAAAAAGTCCGTCCGTCCAATGACAGAACAAACACAGCTAGTAGCAGAAACCCTAGTTCCAACGGCCATGGAAAATCACTGAGAGAAAGTTGGATTCGACTCAAAATAGCCATAAGAAGAACTCTGAAATGTTCCTTGCAATCGTTTTGACAAAGGTAAAGAAAAAAATTATGCAATCTTTGCAAATGCACTCAATTTAGCCTTGTAAGAATAGTATTTAAGGCAGCAGGTCGCGGGATCGAAACCATGGCCAGCGACGACGACGAATTTCGCAACGTAAATCTGAGCTCACGTTGCGAATGGCATCCGGAAACAGTGGCTCGCTTGCTCAACAGCTATGGCGAAAAATGTTCCCACGGCAAAGGCTACCTCAAGACCAAAGATTGGGAGGACATCGTCAATTATGTCAACATACTGTGCGAGGGCTCTAAAACCCTAAAAACCATGAAGCAGTGCAGAGAGAAAGTCGACAGCCTTAAAAGGCGCTATAAGCTGGAGAAAAGAAAGGCCGAGCTTCGGGGATCGAGTCACGTGGATTGGTCGTTTTATGAAAAGCTTGATGAAATCATGTGTTGTATGAAAAAAAACGGTGGTGGAACTTCAACGGCTTTGTCATCGGAAGGTCACTCGTTCGAGCTTGTGGAGCCCCTCGATTTTGACGAGGGGTTCGAAAATAGCAATCTTCATCATCAGAATTTTTTGAACTATGCCCATCATAACCGGCTTGATCTGATTGTACCGGATGAGCCAGTTGTGGACAAGGGCAAGGGTTTGCTGGAAAATACGGATGGACTCTGTGATGTAGTGTTGAATGCCGTAGATTTGCCGTCAAGTAACAAGAGGAGGAAGCCGTTGAAGGATTTTCAGAGATCGTCCGGAAAGAAACAGAAACGGCCGGTAAATAGCGAGAAAAATCCTGTCCAGGCTTTGGCGGATGCTCTGGTGGGGTTTTCTGAGGTTTACAGCCGTATGGAATATGCTAAAATAGAGCTTTTTACCAAGATGAATTTAGAGCTCGCTAAATTGCGTAAGAGGAGAAGGAAAGATAAGAACAGCGGGGAGTCTTCAGGCTTTAGTTCTTGTTCCGCTTATTCTTCAAGCGCTCCATCTTCTTCGGATTCAGATGGAGAATAGAATAAAGCGCATTTACGTCTCAGGGTTTGAAGCTGTCGAAGAAGAACTAAGGGGCTTTTTAAGGCAGTGTGGGAGGTTATTACCGTTTGGCTAAAGTTTCTGTCAAGTTTGACAGAAAAAGGAAAAGAAGGGAGCCAGAAGATGTTTTTCTGTCTTTTGAGAAGAAAAGTTTTATTATTTTTCCAGTTCTGTTAGAAGACGGGAAACTTTGTTGATCGTCTAGAGACAGAGAATGAGGAGGTAAGCAGCTATCTGTAAATTCTGCCCAGCTATGTTTTAAATCACACTATTAATGAAAGAAATTTCTTCGGCTAATATTCTTTTTCCTCAATGTTTCGTCACTTAATGGCCTCGGTTTGCCTCCCTTTGTTTTTCAAATATACAGCTTTAAATCAAATTATTGGAGTCGTTTTCTTTCCCGATTTGAGCGTCGAGCCGGTTTTTTTGGGGGATTTAAATACGTTCATGCGTATAACTTGAAGAAAGTTCTAAACACTTGTAACTAGTCCAATTATAGCTTTCCGTTGTCTAATGTGATAAATTAAAAAACACTACTTCCATAAACTTTGACAGAGTTTCTTTCATCTCAGTCTAATCAGTTTGAGCGCCCGTAAGTTTTTAAATGTTAAAGTTCTTTCATTTTGTATTGGTTGCCCCGAAGTTTAGTCTTTCTCTGCAATCACTAAGCAATGAATTTTTTGATGAGTTGTTGCATTGCCGTTTCTTTCCCGCCATGCATATAGAGGACAGGATCTGTATTATATTATCTCTTTTCAATTTTATGTTTTCATAATGATTGCTGAGCACCTACTCGATGCTGGAATGCACCATCAAACTAATTACACTATTTGGCTTAGAAACCATATCGAAAGGATATTTATCCCGGAAAATTTCACCTGGCTATTGTACCTCCTGGACAGTGTGAGTTATCGTGCCCACATTAATGCAGAGAGCATGTGCAGTGTGGCTTGAACCTTGGTTATCTCATGGGAATGCAATGGTCCATTGCATGCATTATGAGAATATTTATTTTTTGTTGGCAGTGTTGCTTGTAGCTGAATTACAGATTCAGCCCAGCTGTTTGTTAATTGACTTATTATATTCTGGATTTGCTTTGAGCAGTTATAACTTATTAGCAAATGTCAGTTAGTATATTGGTACGGTGACTTGAATTCTGTTTATTGTCAGCATTGGTGGGTTATGCTATATGTACTTGCCTCAAATTACGGGGTAAGTTGAATGCAGTTTATTTTATGATTTCTTTTTAAGATTTAAATCTTAATACGATAGGAACATCATTCTTGTAGGCAATTTAGCATTATTTTTAAAAATTTTATCCGTTTCTTCTACAGTCTCGAGTAACTTCTGTAACAACAGTCTATTGAAGAAATGTGAGGTATTTGTTTTTCTCTTACCAAGCATTTGAAAGACATTTGCTCATCTGTGGATCTAGTATGTTATGAAGACTTTTGTTTATTGTGAATGCAGTATATTCTTGTTCTATATCTTTTATTGGCTTATGCAGCACACTCTCTACAGATTGTTAAAGCAGATGTGGGCATTGTAATGTGTCGTATCAGTCACCTAGCACTGTTAGTCTTCATATTTTAGGAAGTGTAAATTTGGGGCTTTAAAACGCTTTAAGTTGTTTTCTGTGGTCTTATTAGAGGCTAATAATTTCAAAAATAGAATGACAGTTCAGCGTGGCACCAAATGCATTATTTTGCGTACCCAACCTTTTGGGTGTCAGCATGGTCCAAATAATTTTCCTTATCATAGACAAGTTTGGCCACACTAAAAGCTGGTTTTAAGCTGCATAGTGCTTCTGTTGATTTGAAAGAGATTTTGAAGACATATTTCATATGTTTGTCTCCAATGGAATTGTTCTGCTCTACATATTTTATGCCTTGGAGTTGAAAATTCGGTTACCCCATTTCATCTTTATTGCCACCACTAGTAATGTCAATAATTTCTATACATTTTTTGAAATAAAACTTAGAATTGCAGATGGATGTTATAAATAAATTGAAACCAAAGATTTAGATGTTGTACAATTCATAGATAATTTGAATGCTTGAGAATAATCTGAAAGTATAGATCATATAATATAGCTGAGGTATACAATGTTGTTTGATTTGATAGCAACATAGAAGCTCAAAAATCACACTATCAACTTAGATGATAAATACACGTCCAATTTTACTCCTTGGAGAGATAAATTGCACTATAGGGTTGGATCAACTGGGTAAGATGACTTTGGACCTAAAATCTTACCAAGTTGACTAGTACATTGTTGGTGTGTGTTTTATTATACAAACAACTCAGAATAAAATACCAGGGGTACTCTATCCTCTCTTGAACAAAGTCTCCAATGTGCTAAACTATGTGATCACAAAGTTGACTCCAAGGTTTCAAATGCGTGTGATTTTTCTGTTTAGGATAGACTCTCGTGGTAGGATGATTTGCTGACAATCTCCAAGGGATCTTACATGGTATAATTTCAATGTTTTTGAGTAATTTTGCCTTTGTGCTTCTGGATTCTTCTTCTACTGAGACTTTAAAAAAAAGGAAAAAGATTAAGGGTTGAGGAAGATTATTCTATCTCTAAACTAGACCTATGAACTTCAGGAGACAAATTTGCAAATGTGGAATCTAAACCAATCCTTGCTTCATCCAATTCAACAATTACACAAGGAAGGTCCTATCTTCTAAGGGATTCAAAGGATTTTCACATTACACATGCTCACCAACATTTGAACAATGAACATGGTAATGGAAGTTAAGTTTTCGATCACAAGTTCAGACTAACCTTGCATAATAGTTGAAAATAACCCAACTATCAAAGGTATGTTCATATTGAATCCACAATAAGCATTCTCATCAAATCCTTCATTCAATTTAACGACTTGAAAATAAAATCTTCTCTAAGTGAGAGACAAGAAACCATGCGACTTACAAAAGATATCAAATTCACCAACCAATGAGCAATGAATTTTCTGAAGTGTTTATGCAACAATCTCTCCGAATCTCCCCCTTTGCAAATGAGAGAGGAGGGTCTTATATAGGAGTTCAAAAACAGATGAAGGGCCAAGATCAATTTAAGATCGACAACCAAGATTTAGACAACTATACCCTAATTAGGGTTTACAATGATTATCTAGTGAAAAACAATAAAAAATGAACAACTCAGATGGATTATTCTTTTAGAAGAAAGCGCCCCTTATCCTTTATTTGTTAGCATTTTTGCTGAACCTGGACACCACATGCATGATGTCTATCCTGTACTCAATCACATCCAACTCTTTAGCACGTGAGGCAAACATGTTTTCCCAATCCACTTCCTATTTTCGAAAACCATCCTTAGTGGAAAGGAATGTGGATGCCTTGTTCATGTGATGTCTAGGAATTAGGCCTTTTATTTTCTCAAGACTTCACTTTCTTGTGGGAGAGCCAAAGGTGAAGTGAATGCTGCATCTCTTGTGCCAATGAGGTGAAGGAAAACATCCATCTAGCTTGTGCATCCTTTTGCTTGAAATCTTTGAGGTTCACATGGCTGAGGTAAGTGTCTTCAACTTTTTCCACTTGATACGATCTTGGATCCCAGTTGTGCTCCTTGCTATCAATCTTCATCTGAATCTTCTTGGAAATCCCTCCTTGAGTTGACATCCTTTTCAATACCATTTCTCCAATTTTCTTTGCCTTTGAAACGGCAGAGGAATTCTTCCTTTTGCTTGGGCAGAGCTCACATGGTTTTGAGGATTCTTCATGACTTAAACACTTTTCTTACCTTTCAAAACTTATCTCACCAAGGCAGACTTTGCTTGGTCTTGTGGATTCTCTATATCTTACTACTTTTGATCCTTGAAAACTTCCTGTTCTAGAGCTGACTTGGAGTTGTGATAAGGAATCTTGATATTCTCTTTGAGCAGACTTCATGTCAAGATATGGAATTTCCCCGTTGTTTGGAGCAAACTTTGTATGCAATCAAGGATTCTTTAAACGGTTAGCCAATTTTCCTCTTAGCCTTGGTTGGACTTCATACAGATCAAGGAATTTCCTTGACTTAACCATATTTTCTCCCTTGAAAGTTCTCTCCATGGCGGACTTTGATGACATTTGAGGAATTTCCAACACAGAACTATTTTCTTCCTCCTTGCTAGAACTAATTTCATCATGTTTCTTGTATTTTCATGCTTGGAGGGTGGAATTTGATGTGCTTTAAGGAATCTCCCACACTTGGATAGCTTTTTATGTTTTTTTTTTTTTATTAGCATTTCTCATCTTTGATCTAGGATCCTGGACTTCTTGGTGTGAACTTTGAAAATTAAAAGATGTCTTTGTAATCTTCCTTAGGTGATGAAGTCCTTAGTTGTGTTTTTTTTTCTCATCACGAGCTTGCATCAGACCTGTAAAACAACATTGAGAAAATTGTCAATAACTCGTTAAAATGACTTCACCGATCTTTCCTTTAATCTGGAAATGACCTTATGAATTTTAGAAATGATGAAGTCCTGTCCTTGGAAATGCACTCAGGTCTGATTTTCAGGAAATTTTCCATACGTAGGCAATTTTCACCATTGCTTCCTTAGTGATTTCACTCTCTTTTCCATGCGTAAACTTAACATTTTCCCTTTGAAACTTGGCCTTTTCCTCTTTCCCACTTGGAATTTTCTCTAGATACTTGGTGATTTCAACCTCAAATAGCTTTGGGCTCCACAATTTTCCAACTTTTCTCTGACTCTAGAGAGTGAATTTCATCTCTTGGTCAACATTCTTCACCCAGGTTGTCAACACTTAGCCAATTTTTCATCATGAGAGGGTGGACTTTATCTTGGTTTGAGAAATTTCTTCACCGTATTTTCCTCATTGTATTGACATCTACCTCCTCCAATCCTTTGTAAATTTGAGTTTTCAGTAAAAAATTAGTACTGTAAATATGAAAAAGCAAGGATGAACTTGCTCAACACTTGTGGAAATTCTGTCCTAAACTAATTATTGACGTTGAATCTGCCCCAGCTGTGAGAATTTGCAGATTGAAATCTTGAATTTGGATTGAAAATTTCTTTCAAGTCTACATAAAATCGTTCTGAACCTGTCAATCTGAAGAAAATTCTCAAGAAATTTAGGAAAATTACCTGAAAATCGCCTCTAAACCTGAGAGAACTTGGAATTCTTGAAAAGAAAACTTTCAGCAGATATCAAAATCTTTGATTTGTGCCAAGAAATTATCTTCAACTAGCATAACATTCAGTCCAAAAGTCGTTCAATGTCTCTACTCTCTTTAGAAATTAGGAAAAAAATACTGCTAAGAATTGAACTCCAGAGCTGCAATTTTCAACTTGTGAATGAATGAAGTGCCAAGTTAATGTATATATAGCCATAAAGAGGCCGATCTCCTTGTTTTATTCTTATCTTTTTGAATTTTACTTTCTTTGAGTTTCAATGAACTTGGTTGATCTTTATGTATACTTGATCAACTTATCCTTGGATAAAAAAACTTGTTTTTCCCTTTCTTTTTGATTTTGGTGATCTCTTGGCTTTTTTACTTATGTGTTGATCCTTTATCTGCTTTCTTCTAGAATTTTCCTCAAAGTCGATCTCTTCTTGTTTTCTTCTAGAACCTCTTCCATGTGGGCAAACTTTGATTTGAAATGAGGATTTTATCAACACTTTGTCAATTTCATGGCCTTCTTGACTTGGGCGGACTTCTTGTTAGATTAAGGGTTTTCCTTGTTTTCCTTGGGCGGACTTCATCTTGCAATGGGGAGTTTCCTAGTTTTCCTTGGGGGACTTCATGCCAAGCTAAGGAATTTCCAAATTCATGGGGCGGAGTTTAGGTTGATTCATGGAATTTCAAGATTGGAGGGCGGAATACATACATAAAATGTAACGTTTAAGTATAAGTCCTTTCTTATACTTTAAGTTATATTTTATGTATATACTATCAAGTTGTTTGAGAGTGGTTTCAGATCTCTATGAGTTATAATGAATATTCTAGATTTTAGAAGATCCTAAAATATTTCAGACAGTCAAATTTCAATAATCATGATGCTTCCATCAGTGTTATTTTCCATAGCTTTTCTTGACTTTTCCAAGATTTCTAATAAATTTGATACTGGAACAAGGATTTGCCAAGAATTTTCACAATCTCCATGAGGGATTGAGACAAGGGTTTCATGTGCTTTTCCCGAATCGAAGAACAATTTTTAAGAATCTATGTGCTTTGCTTGAGTTGGAGAACAATTTCAGTGTGCTTTTCCAATTTTATGATGAGATGAGGAATACCTGGCTCTTTCTAAAAATAGAAAAAACAAAAAACGAAAAAGCAGGTTCCCCGAGTGGGGCCTATAAGTGCCAAAAATGCAACTTTTGAAAAAACAAAAAAGCAGAAAAAAAATATTTTCCAAACAAATAGGAGTTGTTAGAATTGGTCCCAAAAAATTGTGTTTTTACTCCTTTGACCCTTCTAAACCCATTCTTTAGAATGCTCATATGACCAAATTTTCCCCTGTTGATCTGATCACCACTATGAATTCGATGAAAACTCCAAGAACTCAACTCATTTGCAAAGGCAAGAGCCCAGAGACTAAACTAAGACCCAAACACGACCCTAAAAACAAAAATTGGGGGTCCCCATTTACAATGGGGCGATGTGTGATTACATTACAACACCATGTGGGGTCATATGTATATTTATTTAAATGTTAACCATGAATGATAGATATTAGAGGTCATGTTAACAAGTTGGATTGGTTGAGATTGTGCTTGTAATCAGCTGTCATATATGAGAAATTCCAAGAGAGTTTCAAAATCTTCAAAAAATCTTTAGATAAGTCTAGTCCCTTATTTATTAACTTAAGGCTGTGTTATTGGATCTTCTTAGTGATTGGTTAGGGTTTTTACCTTTTACTTTGACTTGGTTGCTCTAAATTGAATTCCTAACCCTGAAAGTTCCAACTAAAGCATTTCAAACACTAAAACAAACTCGGTTGAGCTCACTTTGATTGCTAAAGACATACCATTCCAAAAGGTGGAAGTTTTGTTCTTGTTATTTAACAAAGAGAGCTAAAGATTGATCATTGGTGGTTCCACAATGGTTGCATTGCCATTCTTGCACATGTGAAGTATCCATTACTTGCTAAGACGATCAAAAGTTTTTTTTTGAAAAGAAGTTTTCAAAAAAAGTTTCCCCTAATTTATGTCTTACAAACATGAAATAAACTCTTTTGCGTTGCTTTCCCCTCATTTTTGTACAAATGCATCACTATGCTTAAATTTAAAAGAGATAGGTTTTATCTATATCTATATATTATTTTGTGTTAAAATTTCTTGTAGTGGAATTACAATGGCATTTAGTTATAGCTTAATAAGCTGACTTAAATTCAAAACAAATCCAAGTTTTCCTCTTTGAAAGCATGTTGGTATGATACAATTGGTTACAAGTGGTGGGGGTTATATTTAGGTTTGTAAGGTATGTTATATCAAGCATAGTTGAAAAACTCGGACTTGGCAAAAACTCGCCAAGCCCTGAAAAGAATTCTGGAAAAACCCGACCACTTTTCGGAAAAACTTGGCAAAAAACTCGGGAACTAAAAAAACTGCTTAAATTTAATTAGAAATGCATTTTTTTGCAAAATTCAATGAGAAGATGCATCCAATGAGTTAATTAATGAGAACACAAAAGAAACAAGCCGAGTCTAGGTATATTTAAACGCAAAGTGGGTACAAAATTGCATTCTCATGAGGAATGTTGATGGCTTGAAGCAAAATAGTAAATAGTTTATGTAAAACTAAAAGTAAATACATCATTACAAATATACAATTGCATCATCCTCTTCCCAGCTCTAGTAAAAACTAAGGGAGAGGTACAACTAGAGGGTCTAGTCCTAGAAGCTTGCACTAGGTGTGACGTTGTTGTTATATGGAGCCTAATTAGACTTGGAGGTTATTTTTTCCCCACTTCTATCGACACAATTTGCCCCTAGATTTTATCAACAGGGTTTGGGGGCAGCGCCCCCAAAATGGGGTCAAGGGGCAATGCAATATAGGGCGGGGTCGAGGGGCAGCGCCTTGCGAAGCCAAAAATGACTTTTATAATTGTACAAAGGCGTCGAGAGTTATTTTCCCCCTGCAACATAAAAATGAACTTGACTATGTCGTTTTTTTTGCTTTATGACGGTCGAGTTTTTCCAAAAGGGTTACAAGTCAAGTCGCTGCAAACAAAAAACAAAATGAGATAATCAACATTATCAGATTTCCACAATCCATTTAATTCAATTTTTTGCTTCTGGATTTGATTGTGTCAGTGTTTTTAGCTTCAACGTTTCGGATCACACTCCGTGATCCTTCATCAAGATGAGAGAGTGCAAGAAATGTAAAAAAAATGGATCACGAAGTGTGATCCGAAACGTTGATGCTAAAAACATTGACACAATCAAATCCAGAAGCAAAAAATTGAAAATGAGATAATGTCGTTTTAAGCATTTTAACACTGTTGCACAGGCGCAAGCGATTTTTAAAAAAAAATTGGCCAAGTTTTTTGGCGAGCTTTTCCTGCGAGTTTTTCTTTGGAAAACTCGGCGATTAATCGCCATTCAACGATTACTCGGCGAGTGTTACAACTATGATATCAAGTATTCAAGGTCATATAATTGGGTGAAAACTCATTTGCATATTCTTGGATTAGGCATCATAGCTCACTTTTGAAAGAATGGTTTAATTATGCCATTGACACAAGTGATAGTATATATCAGTGTACCTCAGGGACACACCCCCCCGAAAAAAAAAAAAAATCCCCAGCGTTCCTGGAATGGGGACGACGTTCCGGCGTCCCCAATGGCGCCACCCAAATCGCTCCCGTCCGCTGGAAATGCAAGGAC
>MU223607.1:1839020-1849095 GCA_018584345.1 Thuja plicata
TGTACCTGTTAAGGTTACAATGTTTGATTACAAAATGTAATCTACCCTGTTAAAGGTCTGCTCTGTTAAAAGCTTTAGATCATTACAATCTACCTTGTTAAAGGATTTAAACTTACAATGAAGTAAGTACTCTGTTAAGAAATAAATAAAGGCCTGCTAAAACCACTCTGTTAAGAGATTTTCACCTGATACAATGATTAGAAAGTCTCAAGTATTGATCCTTCGATATGCACTCTGATGCTGATGACGGATCTCCTCTTTTCAATATCTCTTCTGATCTTATAATCTGATATACCTTTACTCTGCTGTTCACTGTGTTATGCTCTGCTTGATCTCTGCTTCTGAACAAAATAACCCTCTGTGCATTTTACTTCAAAATTGCAGTTACTCTTCTACCTCTTGCACATACATGCAAAATAGGGTTTCGAAGCAATCTAATATATCTATACAGATGTGACAGTGAGATCTAAATCAACGATCAAGATTTGATGCCCGTACCATGATGGTATTACAATTAATGCTTACAATGAGTCATACATAGGATAAAACAATTAAATGCATAATTAACTCCGTATAAGAATATTAAATGCACACAATGTCGGCCCAAAAAGCTTATACAAGTCGGCCGGATCACTTATCCTTGAAGTTTGTATCATTCCTCACAAATATACAAAAACTGTCCTGCTCGGCACTTTGACTGTCTGTTGCTCGACATTTAACATCTCTGTCTCTACTCGGCTCAACAATGTAACTAGGCAAACTGAAAAATTTCTCAGCAATGTTGCTCGACCTTACATAGTTTTAGCTCGGCCACAGTGATAGCCAACTAAAACTGCCTAATGAGATGACTAAGTGTTGGTCACTAATCATCAACAAAACTTAGAGATTAACAAAAATATGGTGGAAGATCTATCACATATGTCTTGTGGAATTGAAAAATAGGGACAAGAATACAAGGTTAGACTTAGATTTTTAATCACTCCAATTGTATTGATGGTTAATCTGTCCAACTGAACTACTCATTTTTTCATAGGCTCATATGACAAATCCAATTGATCCACTAACTTCTTTGGCATCACAAAATTGCTTGCACCTGAATTTAACATGCAGTTATGGACTAAAAACTTGCCAATGATCAAAGTAACATAGAATGGTGGTGGTTTTACCTCTTGAGTTCTTTGTTCACTTTTTGGTTGGGAAGTATTAGCAAGCAAAAATTTGGATTTCTCTTGTGGAGGCTTATATGTCAGTGAGACTTTGCTAAAGGTTAAACCTTCAGATATTTTTGTCCAGGAATATGCAAAGTATCTAGCATTGACATACTAACTATAGATTTTCTCATATGATCCACAATATTATATGAATTTGCACTAACCTTTTTCTATCCTTTTGGAATAACAACACTTGTTTGTGCGTGTAGAGGTGGTACCTATGCTTTCAGTTGCTCTTTAGTTGGAAATACTTGACCTCTTGGCAAAATCTGCATATTCTGTGAAGGTGGAATCATAACTTGACCTTTTATGGCTATAAAACCTTGATTTTGTACATTATTAGCTTGTTGTTGACCTTTATCAACTCTTTGTCCTATATCTATAGCCCTTTTCTTTGTTCTTGTATTGGCTGCAATAGGAACTTAACTCTGATTTTGACCTTGTGGAAAGTTAGCACCACAAAATTCTTCACCTTACCAATTCATCAAGGCTACGTCAGGTGTGCTTTGATTATTTTTAGAACCCCACTGCTCATGAGTCTCTTGTGGTACACTCTGTTGAGATATTGCATTATTTTGAACCATGAGGGCTTGATTTACTAATTCATTTTGACAAGTTGTCCAATCATGTTGTTGATTACATGCATAACACCAATCATATTCTTGTGCCAGATTGTTTTGCACAGGTACAAGTTCTCTTGAAGAACTAGGAGAATTAGGATTATAGAGCTGATTGGGTCTAAAATTGTAATTTCTCTTTTGGCCCTGGTTATCAACTTGATATGTAGGCTTGTTAAGCTAATATGGGGCTTGATATGGTCTAGTATCTTGGCTGTGTTGCTTCTTAAGACTAACTATCTCATTTCCAAAGGTTTTCAACACGCCTTTTTATCTCTTGTAGCTCTTAGGATTGACCTGGAACAACATTCTCTTGACCTGCAACTTGACTATTAAAGGCTGAAAGTGAAGGGGCACTAGCTATAACATGTGGTATTACAAGGGTAATTGGTTGTACCTCAACAAAAAATGACATTGGAGGCCTTGGAAATATACTACCAGCTTGAATTAGGCAATTTTTTGCCCTTATAGCAATTTCGTAAGTTGTTGGTAAAGTTGTGCCACCCATAAATTGTATCATCACTGAAATGTTATTATTAAGAGCCTTAAGATAATGCAAAAATGAATGATTAGCAGATGGCCTTACTGTTGGTGAAATTCTATCCCATGCCTTTTGAAAATTGTAGTTGAAATATGTCATATGCTTATGAGGAACTCTCTTCATGGTGGTCAACTGCTCCACCAAAGAGAGATTATCTGATTTATCTTCAAAACGAGTCCACAAAATAAAACCCAATTGATCGCAAGTTGCTATGGAATTCACAGGTAAACCTTTGGCCATGCAAGTACTTTTTCTTTGAATGATGTTGCAAGAAAGCTAATTGCAACATTTTGTTCAATGATATAGTGTAATCCACATAAAGAAGCTACATCTCTTATATGATCAATACGTGTAGTCTGATCTTCTCCTGTGAAAAAAGGAACACTTTTCAAGGCAGTCATAAGGATATCATCGTTTTGTGTCAAATTTAAGGGGCTACCCTGATTGTAAGGAACAAAAACTTGATTTCTAAGAATTGTCATTGGAATTACACTAGTTGGTAACACTTGATTAATTGTTGGTAAAGGATTTGCAAATGTTGGATTTATTGGATTAGAACTACTAGGAATTGTAGAACTTGCTAGTATTTGAGCTGCAGAACTTGAGAACAAAGGATTGTTATAATTTGTAATTGAAGAACTAAGATTTGAAAGAGTAGAGCTTATTGAGTTGTTTGGCAAACTAGCTCTTCTTTTTGTCCTACCTCCTCTTCTCGATGGTTGAAGCTCTTGTTACTAAAATTGCTCTCTACTTTGTCCAATTTGATTTTTTTCTCATATGCTATGCTCACTAGATCTTGAAACCAAAAGTATGGAGTCACCATATATGATTTTCTCTACCCCTGAAGGCTGAAAACATTGATGTTCATGCCAAAATAACATTATAAATGAAGCTATTATAAACTTAGAATCAGTTCAAAGTCCCACCAGGCGTGCTAATAAAAATCCTTCATGAAAACATGCAACTACTCTCAAGCTGTGGGCATCCTATTTCGAGAGTTGACCTCCAGAGTGAGTTGGTTTTCCTTATGATCACCTAAACCTAAAGCTTGATTCAGAAAACAGATAGAAATATGCTTGAAATGAAAATTCTAAACTTACAAGTGATGCACCGATTACCTTGAATTTATAGAAAATTCAAAGAATTGTTAGAGTTCAAAATACACCTCAAACGAAAAAGACCTATGTGTTTACAACTCAATTTAACCATTTCATATACTAGTTTTGTTAGTAATAACTGAGAGGGGGGGGGGGGGGGGGGGGGGGAATTAGTGGCCTCAAATATTAATCCTTAAATCAACCCTTAAAACTTATAACCACAGATTATGTCTCAAGTTATCTTATGTCCTACAAGATGTATGCCTTGAAATACTTATATCAATTTTCTACTTGTCGGATTTCTTTGAAAATCTCTCTTCTGTATGATTACCGATAAGCAGTTAACTATTTACCGAAACATAATAAATATGCAGGGTATACCGATAAATCCAGAATTGCATATGTGAAATGTAAAACATTATAGTAATAAAACATAAACACATAACACATGGATTTTAACGTGGAAACCATGTTAAGGGAAAAACCGCTGGGACCGGTACCCCAAATTTTCACTCTTCTGAAATGAGCTCTATTAGGAGCCAACCCTGTTAAAGGTTACAAACACACTATTAGGTGTGACTTTGTTAGAGGATTTAAAAGATAGTTTGTCACCTAGTATCTGACATCTAATGCTACCATCCTTGATCAAACACTCACTTGGCCTGTCAATAGGTATCAGGCATATCCAATGCTACTTTTATGATCAATTTTTTTGATACTCCTTGGGATGTATCTCAATTGTAAAAGACTTTTAAGTCCTGCTCGGTTAAGAGACTTGATGCTTCAATGGTTAAACTGAAAAACTAATGATCTGTTCATACATACAACTCAATTTAGATTTTCAGATCTATTGTAAGTCCATTACCTCTCTGATCAATATAATCAATTCTATACCTTTGCTCCACATTGTTCTGCTCTGTGATGTTGTCTCACTGTTCGTCGGTGTCTGCAGAATCTAGCTCTTTCCTCAACTTGTTGATCAGGACTGAATGAAGACTTTCTTCTCCTTCAGATTTTCTTTAGCATATTTCCTCTTCTCTTGTTCACCTCTCCCACCCACCCATTTATAATGAATTAGGTTTGTCTTTATATAGACATGATTTACCTTTTTTTGACTTTCTTGATTCTTGGCATGATCCACAATTCTCGCCAATAGATTTAAAGCAAACTCCTGTTTTATCTCAAAGAGATCTTCTTGCCAACTGGATAAATCGAATTTAAATCAATTACTTATCTCCGACTTTATCTGGATGATTAAAACAATGATAAGTATCTGTTAAGTCTATTTATAGCTCTTGACAGCTAAGCACTTTATCGTTCCTGAACTCTCCGTTCTGTCGGTCAATATTTCATTTAGTCATCGGTGATAACTGACCGTTCCATCGGTGTGACTTCAATTGTCATCGGGATCTCCGTCCTTGTCTTTTCCGTCAGGCAACACTGAAATTTATTTCGTCGGGTTACTCTGGGTTTTTCTCGTCGGTCAACACTGTAAATTTTCTCATCGGTAATGTTGTCCATTAGCTCGTCGGGTAACACTGTGACTTTGCTCTTTTACTCTGACCGTCGGTGTATACAGTCACTTAGTGAATACTTGACTTATATGGATTACTGATAGCATAGCCTTTGATTCATTGGCTCTTTAAAGTCTTTGGCACTATTCCTATGACCATACAGATTATATCAAGTTGACATCAATGAAAATACAATACATTAACTGATTTAATGTCTTGCATGATCATCAACTTAACATCTTCAAACATTCAATCAGTTACATGTCATCAATCTCTCCCTTTGGCATTGATGGCAACATACTACATTATCATACTATACTATTACTAATACAATATGAAATATACAGTTTCATCAAGCTCTCCTAATGTAATTATTACAAATGTCTGGATTTCGGTAAGCTCAAATAGCTTTGATTTGATTCTTGCAGTTATCTTTTTGTCTTCAATCCCTTTACTGGATAGATGTAGAATCTTTCTTTCTCTGATGTGATGTGTTCTCCTTCTGTGTCAAACTCCCCCTTTGATTATTCTCCTTTCTTGTGATGTCTCTTGTCAGCAATTCTTTCTTTTGTTTGTACTCTCCCTTTCTTGTTACATCTCTCCCTTTGGATACTTCGATGGATATGATCTCTCCCTGAGTTGATAATGAATATAATCTCTCTCTTTATCAATACGATAATGCGATATCTCTCTCCCTTTGACAATAATGCCAAACAATCATCTTTGTCAAACACGCTTTTGACAGTGATGTCAAACTTGTCTTTTCTATCCATAATATATTCCTTGAATTTCCCAATCCATCGGTAATAACTCTGGTGCTCGGAGTAGATAAATACCTTGCTGTGTATAGATTTGTCTTGAAGTCCATCTCTCTACTTGCATCAACATGAATGATATTATGATAATATGTAGGCTGATGCAGCCTTCTAGTCAGCTTATTGACCAGTAGACAAGGGTTTGACCCCTAGTCTCTTTCTCAAGTACTCAAATGCATCCTTGGGCAGTGGCTTGGTGAAGATATCGACCAATTTTTCCTTTGATTGCACATACTCAAGTATCACCTCCTTTGCCTGAACTTGTTCTCTTAAATAATGATACTTGATGACAATGTGCTTTGTTTTAGCATGCATGACTGGATTCTTGAAAATGTTTATTGCACTTGTATTATCACAATAGATAATTACTGGTTCTAAAATTTTCATATGCATACCTTCCAGTAACTATTTGATCCATGCAATATTTGAGCAATTTGCAGTAGCAACAACATACTCTACTTCTGCAGTAGACTGAGAGATACATCCTTGCTTCTTGCTGATCCATGCGACAAGTCTGTCACCCATAAATAATGCTCCTCCAGCCCAATCAGCGTCGGTAAAGACCTTTAATTCAAATTTTCCTTCTCTTCTATACCATAAGCTATATTCCACAGTATTCTTTAGATATCTTAGGATTCTTTTTACAACAGTCATATGTGATTCTTTGGGATTAGCAGAAAATCTTGTAAATATTCCTACTGCATGTGCAATATTTGGTCTAGTGTGTACAACATACATGAGTTTTCCAATCATTGATCTGTACAAAGTTTGATTTACCTCTGATGAATTGTCTTCCTTTGTCAGCTTGCACCCAGTTGCCATCGGTGTTCCAACTGGTTTGGATTATTCCATCTTGAATATTTTCAGTACTTCTTTGATGTACTTGGATTGTGTAATGAAAATACCTTCATCTTGTTGCATGATCTACAGACCAAGAAAGAACTTGATCTCTCCAAACATAGACATCTCAAACTCTTTTCTCATTTCATTTGCAAATGATTTTCATAGCATATTATTGCCTCCAAATATCATGTCATCAACAAATATCTCAGCAATCAAAATGTTAGCATTAGTATCTTCCTTTCAATAAAGATTAATGTTTTCACTAGTCCTTACAAATCCAATACTTATAAGATAGGAATGAAGTCTTTCATACCAGGCTCGGGGTGCTTGTTTCAATCCATACATGGCTTTGTGTAGTCTACATACCACATCCCTATTGTTTGGATCAACAAACCCTTCTGGTTGTTCAATGTATACTTCTTCTTCAAGTATTCCATTTAGGAATGCAGACTCGACATCCATTTGATATACCTTGAATCCTTTACATGCAACATAATCAAGTAATATTCTCACTCATTCTAGCCTAGCAACGGGTGCAAAGGTCTCTACATAGTCAATTCCTTCTTCTTGTGCATACCCCTTGCATACTAGTCTTGCTTTATTTCTGGTGACTTCTCTATTCTCATTCAGTTTGTTCCTGAATATCCATTTTGTACCGATACATTCTTGTCATCTGGTCTCGGTACAAGTGTCCATGTCTTATTTTTCTCTATCTGCTCAATCTCTTCATTCATAGCACTTATCCATTCATCATTATCTAGTGCAGCATTGACAGATTTGGGCTCATAATCACAAATAAGACATCTTGTATTTAGAGACTTACTTCTGGTTCTCATACCAGCCTTTTTATCTCCTATGATCTGGTTCTGTGGATGGTTCCTTCTGACATATCTTGCAAGTACAAGTTCAGCTCTTTGTCTATCAGCTTGATCATCATTTTGTTCTCCATCACTTTGTGCATCATCTTGAGCAATATTCAAATCGTTGGTATTTGCAGCCTGATGCTTGGGTGCAATGACCTGTTGCTCGGGAGCTCTACATTGTTGGTCGGGTAGAGTGTCAGGTTCCTCATTATAAGCAAACCTATTGTAGCCCTCTGGTTTTTTAGTGCTTTCCTTTTCATTCTTCTCTGCAAATTCATCTATCTTTACATTTGCAATTTCAACAATTTTGTTAGAGGCTTTATTGAGACATTTATAAGCCTTGCTCTTGGTAGAATACCCTAGAAAGATTCCTTCATCACTCTTGGAATCAAGTTTTCCATTTCTATCATCTTTTAAGATATAACATTGACTGCCAAAATTTTTGAAATAACTTCCATTTGGTGTGTATCCATACCAAAGCTCATAAGGTGTCTTTCTTCAATTGTACTCTGTTCAATGTATAAACAGTAGTACTGACAGCTTATCTCCATAAGATTTGGGTGATGCCTTTCTCTATCATCAATGTCCTTGCACAATCAACTATGGATCTGTTCCTTCTTTTAGCAATACCATTTTGCTGTGGTGTTCTTGGTGCAGAGACATATCTTCTGATTCCATGCTCATTACAAAAGTTAGTGAATTCATCTAAAATAAATTCCCCTCCTCTATCTGACCTTAAGCATTTTAATTCTTTACCACTTTGTTTTTCAACCATTGTCTTATACCATTTAAACATCTTAAAAGCTTCTGATTTATCTTTTAGAAAGATGACTGTCATCATTCTAGAGTAATCATCAACAAAGAGAATATAATATATATCTCCATGATAACTCTTTGTCCTCATAGGTCCACATAAATCAGTATGGACTAATTCTAGAATGGTGTCAGATGTATGGGTTTCGCTTTTGAAACTAGACTTTATCATCTTACCTTTTTGACAATTCTTACACATGATGTTATCGGGCTTGGTCATCGTCGGTAAGTCTCTGACATTTCTCTTTTTGCTAATCTTAATCATGTTGTCAAAGTTCACATGACACAATCTTTTGTGCCACAACCATATATCTTCGTTTGTAGCAATCAAACAAGCGGTGTTAGTATCATTCAGATATAATAAGTTACCTTTTGTCTGCTCACTGGTACCAATCAAATTTCCTAATTTATTGAAGATCTTTGCCTTCTTATTTTCAAATGCTACTCCATGACCTGAATTATTCAACTGAGAAACACTCAATATATTATAATTCAATCCATTTACCCAATAATTTTTTTCACATTTTATCTGGTTATTCAACATTATGGTTCATCTACCTTCAAGTAAACAAGGTGTGTCATTACCCATTCTTATTGAACCACCTTTATAGTATTCAAAAATCTCAAACTTTTGCTTATCACCGGTCATATGGTGAGTGCAGCCACTATCTATGATCCAGACATCATTTTTAGTAACTTTAGATATGAGTGCAGTTTCTATATACCTTTCTTCATCATCTTTTACTGCCACAAACACCATCTTGATGTCTTCCTTAGATTCGGTGTCAGTATCATCATCTTTACATTTTGCTAGGTAATTGGCCTTCTTTCCTTTGTCCTTGTAGTCTCAGGTATCTATTCTTTCTGATTGTCGGTAGCTTCTGTAATCACCTCTGTCAGACTTCTTTTCAAATGATCTGTCATTACTTCTGTCATCTTTTCTTCTGTTAGGACATCTTGTAGAAAAGTGTCCAATCTCTTTACAATTAAAACAAACAAGTGGTAATTTATCTTTGTATTTACCTTTGCCTCTTTGCATTCTTCTAGCCATAAGTGCTTCAATTTCATAAAGATCTTCTTCTTCACTTTCACTATCACTATCTTTTCTCATAGTATGTTTATGACTTGATTTACTTATTCTCATAGAAGTTTTGAATGCAGACTCTATGTTTGGTAAGACACTATTATCAAAGTTATTCATCTCAAATTAAATCAGTCTTCCAATCAAACTGTCTAAAGTAACATTGCTATTTTCTACTGCTCTCATTTCTTGAATGACAGATACTCTAATAGCATAAGTAGGCAGTAAGGTTCTTAGAATTTTACTTACCACTATAGCTTCTTCTAGTACACCTCCAACTCCTCGGATAACATTGACTACCTCTTTGATTCTTGTGCTATACAAATGATGTTTTCACCTTCTTTCATTTTGAGATGATCAAACTTTCCTCTAAGGCTTTCTGCCTTGGCTCTCAAAACATTTTTGTCACCACCATGTACAAGCATCAATTTGTCCCACATCTGATTTGCAATCTTACAGGTTTTGACATCTTCAAATTTAGCATCAGAGAGTGAGGAAGCAAACTCTATCATCATGCAATTGTGTTCATGCTTCTCTCTCAATTGTTCAACTGTTGGTGCTCCTGTGGGCAACACATATTCAGTATCTAAGTATTGAGTAACATCATTTCTAATACCTGATAAGTGGAGTCTTATTCTTCTCTGCCATGAAGCAAAATTATCTTTGTTCAACTTGGGCAC
>MU223607.1:1849231-1864883 GCA_018584345.1 Thuja plicata
GGGGGGGGGGGGGAGAGGGGGTGAATCAGTGGCCTCAAATATTAATCCTTAAATCAACCCTTAAAACTTATAACCACAAATTTTGTCTCAAGTTATCTTATGTCCTACAATATGTATGCCTTGAAATACTTATATCAATTTTCTACTTGTCAGATTGCTTTGTAAATCTCTCTTTTGTATGATTACCGATAAATAGTTAACTATTTACCAAAACACAGTAAATATGCAGAGTATACTGATAAATCCAGAACTGCATATGTGAAATGTAAAATAGTAAAGTAATAAAACATAAACACATAACACATGGATTTTAACGTGGAAACCCTGTTAAGGGAAAACCACTGGGACCGGTACCCCAAATTTTCACTATTCTGAAGTGAGCTCTGTTAGGAGCCAACTTTGTTAAAGGTTACAAATACACTGTTAGGTGTGACCTTGTTAGAGGATTTAAAAGATAGTTTGTCACTTAGTATCTGACATCTAATGCTACCATCCTTGATCAATCACTCACTTGGCCCGTCAATAGGTATCGGGCATATCCAATGCTACTTTTATGATCAAACTTTTTGATACTCCTTGGGATGTATCTCAATTGTAAAAGAATTTTAAATCCTGCTCGGTTAAGAGACTTGAGGTTTCAATGGTTAAACTGAAACACTAATGATCTGTTCATACATACAACTCAATTGCAGATTTTTAGATCTATTGTAAGTCTATTACCTCTCTGATCAATATAATCAATTCTATACCTTTGCTCCACACTATTCTGCTCTGTGATGTTGTCTCACCGTTCGTCGGTGTCTGCAAAATCTAGCTCTTTCCTCAGCTTGTTAATCAGGACTCAATGAAGACTTTCTTTTCCTTCAGATTTTCTTTAGCATCTTTCCTCTTCTCTTGTTCACCTCTCCCACACACCCATTCATAATGAATTGGGTTTGTCTCTATATAGACATGATTTACCTTTCCTTGGCTTTCTTGATTCTTGGCATGATCCACAATTCTTGCCAATAGATTTAAAACAAACTCTTGTTTTACCTCAGAGATCTTCTTGCCAACTAGACAAATCAACTTTAAATCAATTACTTATCTCCAGATTTATCTAGATAATTAAAACAATGATAAGTATCCGTTAAGTCTATTTATAGCTCTTGACAACTAAGCACTTTGTCATTTCTGAACTCTCTGTTCTGTCGGTCAACATTTTAGTTAGTCATCGGTGATAACTGACTGTTTCGTCGGTGTGACTTCAGTTGTCATCGGGATCTCCGTCCTTGTCTTTTCCGTCGCGCAACATTGAAATTGTTTCCGTCGGGTTACTCTGTGTTTTGCTCATCGGTCAACACTGAAACTTTGCTCGTCGGTAATGTTGTGCATTAGCTCATCAGGTAACATTGTGACTCTACTCTTTTAATCTGACCGTCAGCGTGCACTCCGTCGGTGTATACAGTCACTTAGTGAATACTTGACTTATATGCATTACTGATAGGATAGCCTTTGATTCATTGGTTCTTTGAAGTCTTTGGCATTATTCCTATGACCATACAAATTATATCAAGTTGACATCAATGACAATACAATACATTAACTGATTTAATGCCTTGCATGATCATCAACTTAACATCTTCAAACATTCAATCAGTTCTCATATGAAGGTTTAAGTATCAATGCTTGTATAAAGAGAAACAATGATTTCCACAATTTCAATTTATTGAATCCTTAAAACACAACTTGCAATCTATAATAATATGAATATAGTTTGCACCCAATGAGGCATAAACAAGATAAAATTAGAGGGCTTACTTACAAAACCACAGTAATTAAATCAGATTCAAACCATGACACTTAGAACAAGAAAGATTTGAGAAAAAATGTTCTCTCATTCAAAGTAAAGGAACCAATGCTATTACAACTTTTGAAAAATGCTTCTAAATTTGAAAAAATGAGCTCAATACAAATGTGCCTATATTTGCAGTAGAAAAATATGACAAAGAAGAAAGAACTAGGAGAAAATTACAAAGAAAAGCCTTATATAAAAGGTCTTCATTAAAATTGAAGAAAGAACTAGGAGAAAATTACAAAGAAAAGCCTTATATAAAAGGTCTTAATTAAAATTGAAGAAAGAACTAAACTTGGAACTGATCTTTAATTAAGCTTGAACTGAAGTACATCTTTATTTCTCCTCCAATTTTCCAAAAAACAAACCTTGGACGAAAAAGCCAAAAATCATGCAAAAAAGGTGGAACTGGGAGAAACTGGAGTCTAGTGGGCTCAAAGTGCCCCTCAACTGATATATAACCCATATTGACTCCTTAACTGATGTAGAACTGCCTCTAAGTATTCATAACTCCCTCATTCTCCTCCACATGTTACTCAAACTCTCCTTAGATCTCCCGTTACTCCTAGTTGACTCATCCTTAAACGCTAATTTAATTGCACCATGAAGTATATTAACTAAATTTATTTATATTAACCTCACCTTTAGCCAATATTTTACATTTAAGTCTGATGCAAATAAAAAACACAAAAATAGCTAAGGCATAAAAAGTCCCTAGTTTGCATGTATATGTGCCTAAATGACTGAAAATAATATCACTTAGCACTTTTATCTCAAGTCCAATGCAAACTATACATATTATGAGAAAGCTATTTGTCGAAGGGTTTGAAAAAATAAAACAAAAGCAAAAAGACACCTTTGACTCATCAGTCATTTAGGGCAAAAAGAAACCCTAAACCAAAATAATCGTCCCTGATTTTCATTTTCATCTTTTCATTTCTTGCTCTGCTTGATCTCTAGTGCCATGGTTTCAAGGGTTTGATGAGTTTCACTATGAAGACCTCTTTGTACAGATTCTATAGAAGCTATAGGTATGCTCAAGCTCTATCATGTCGAAAAATAATAACACCTTTTAATTTTGTCTTCTGCATATTTTAAATTTCATAGCTCTTTTCTGTTAAGCAAAGCTTGAACACTCCATTTTTTTTCTATGTTTTTTATGATGCTCAAGGCTTGAGCTCTATTTTTCATGGAAATAATGAAGTATTTAAGATCTACTTTGTATATTTATATGCCTCTATTACATACAAGCTCTTATCTGTGAATAGAATTTTGTGGGTTCACACCCATCTACAGGAAACTGTGGACTTCTTGTCTTGAGCATCTCCATGTATTTGATCTCTATCATTTACACAACAAAAAAATGAAGAATGCATTTTTCTTTGTTCCTCTGCTATTGTGACTGGTTATTTCTTCTTGCTGCACCCCATCACTGATTATTTGAGGGTTTTCATGTTCTGGAACGTTGTTCTTTGATCTTTGGCTCTGGAAACTATTGTGCATCATGAACACTATTTTTGTAACAACCTTTGCATCTATATTCAATGTAACATGTGGGTCTTAGTGCCTTCTATAGTTGTTTTTCTATCACGTTTAGTGGTTCATTTACGCTTTGGACTACCTTGTCATTCACTATTTTGACTCCTATTGTAACAAATTTTACCTTCAACATCTATATTGAGATGCAATGACATTATATTTTTAATCACCTTTTCCAATAATCACTGTAAAAGATCTATCACCATTTTAGCCTTGTGTTTATTTCTATTGGAGTCATTGCATCTCTTCCTATTAATGACCTATTTATATCAGTGACTTCAATGTTAGCTTTCACTATTTGGTGACCATGAACATCCAAATGGTTGTTGTTTATTACATTGGATCGTTGTCCCTATCTTATTGACATTTTTGTTTTGGATCTTCAACTTGATGTTATGTCTTTACATGTATAACCTCTGTTTCCTCGAGGACAACCTCATATCAACAGTGACATACTTTCACTGTCACATAAGGGTCATGTTCATGTGCTTGGCTATAGCTCTCTATTTGCTGCTAAGATCATTGGTTTTCAATATGGATTGTACATGGTGATTTTGACCGCTTCTTGTAATAGCAATGAATGTCATCATACCTCTTTTAAATCACTGTCTTTGAGGCATTGAATGCCATTGCTTTGACCTACTAAAGATTATGCATTGGTATCACTGTTACTGTTTCTATATACATAAGCATTACCCTTTTCACATTTCATACCATTATTTTGATCATTATACTAATAGTGCCTGCAACTATCTTTAACACTGTCGATATTAAGAGATCCTCTATTCTTATTGTTTTTCATAGCATGACTACTGCTCCTAGGTTGATCATGTGATAAACACATTTTTGATGACTATGATAGTCAAAATCATGCAAATTTCTTCATTTTATTCATGTTTATACAATTTAGAAATGTCAATACTGTGACATCTTTCTATGTGATAACAATGTTATGGTGTCTTCTTACAACACTGTACCATGTCATTGATAATGCCCATATTAGTCATGTTCTTCATTTGTGATTCTTTATTGCCAAAATAATGTTGATCATTGTTACCTTATCATGACAAGGCTTCTTCAAAATGGACTCGCACTATTATTCTATATGACTGTTACAGTGATAGGTTGTCCTTCATCTTGTGACAATAATACACCTTCTACCTAGATAAGACAATGATGTCACTTGATTGTTCATGTTGATGTATATAACATCACTTTTCTCATAATGTTTATAACAACATTCTCTGGTAACTGCTTTGAACATGTTTATATGTTATTGTACCTACACATGCTTTATGTTTCACTATTTTAGATGAAAGTAACAACATGTTGGGCTCAACCCTTGTGGGAGCCCATTTCAACCCACATGTGATTTGATGATATCAACTTAAAGTATTCAATAATGAACATAATACTTGTACCTACACTGTGAACAAACACGTTAGATAAAAAATGCTTTTTTAAAAAAAAAAATTGTTTTTCCTGCTTTCCTCTCTAATTCATGTAATGATTACTTGGCTGAATTGGTGCATCATGAGAGTTAAATATGCATTTGTTGACTTTTCATATGAATTGATGGGGAGCCATGATCTCTCTCTCTCTCTCTCTCTCTCTCTCTCTCCAAGAAACCTTGGACATAAAACACACTTCCAGAGCAAGGAGCTGAAGATACAACTTATTCAACCACGAGATTCATCATTCATCAGGCAATGTCAAGTTCCCTCCTTTCATATGTTATTTCTATAAATGTATAGTTATTTTTCATATTGTATAGTTTTAGTCATTCCCACGACTTGTGTTGGAAGTATTCTTTTGAACTTATGAGTAAGTAAAGCATTTTTCTTTGAAGAGCTGTGTGATTCCTTTCTTGTACTATAATTTATGTTGAAACTATAACTCACTTAATAACATATCACTCATGTAATGAACAATCTAGAATAATAATCTATCCATAAGTTCATATCACTGATGTAATGAACAATCTATTGTTTTACTTGGGGAAACTGATCTTTTGTTCTGGCTAGTCTGTTGTGTTTTGGGAACTCTTAATTTTCTATCTTAAGTTTTATCTTTGTACAGGGTTTTGGGGCCCCTTCAAAACCCTCTTTTACATTGATCAAAAACAATCTAGAAGAATAAAACACATACCCTTAACTTTTAGCTGCAAATACTTTTCCAACTCTACCTGATTGAGCTGGAAGTGAAATTGGGTAATATTTTTGGTGACATCTGCTAGATGCTTTCCTGCTAAGCATGCCAAACTAGTTTCTCGATCTATATATTGGACACATAGTTATTATTTCTTGTCAAAACTTAGAAAACACTCCTTTTAACTACTGAACTTTCATGACATTGCTAATTCCCACTGTTGTAATTCATTATAGTTATGTTGAGAAGATGTTTGTTTCTTGTAACAGTGAACTAACAACTCTTTATTATGAATGATGAATATCTTTTTTGATTTAAATATGAGTGACATCAAAACCTTTGATCCTTATTCCTCCTACTGAAACTAAAAAAAACTAATTATGCAAAACAACACCTAGGGGAAACAAAAAGCATTGAGAGTATGTACATCAACACTTAGAGAAAAGGGAAACTAATCTACTATATACAACGGTAAATTATCACCTCAATAGAAGATCTTGAGGTGAATCCTATTGATTGGGACTGGTAGATCTTCTCCATCAAGGTTGGACAAATCAAATGTATTATGGGCTTTACATCCTGTGATCACAAGTGAACCACTCCACATGGCATCAAACTTTGTATGAATTTTGGACCTAATTTTTAGCTCATCCCACTTAACAACCAAGTCACCTTCATTGAAAACTCTTGGGACAACCTTCCCGTCAAATGTTTTCTTCATTTGTGCATCACTTGGGGAATTAAATAACTATGTTTAGAGAGCATGACCACATAAAAATATCAAAAAAAACACATTAATGGAGCTGTGGCTCTCCGTTTTAGCTCAATCAAAGGTATGAGTAAGTTTAGTTGGTTTATGCATGTTTTGACTTTTTTTGCATTTAACTAACAAAAAATTTTACCCATACACAAGCTAAAAAAATAAATTGCTTAATTGGGGGAACAAATTTATTTCATTTGCTAGAAATATACAAGTAGTTAACAAAAAAATTGGCTTCTCATGTTTACTACTCTCTGTGTTTGATGTCTTCCAATAAAGGTTATGAAGATCTAAACAAAATCATTCATCGATTCTTATGGACAAGTTGGGAGAGAAAATTGGTTCAAAAAAACCTCTTAGTTACACTGTATTTGACCCAAATATAGAGGTGGGATAGGTTAATTGGATTAAAAAATCTCAAGGGATCTATTTAGCAGCTAAATGGACCATGAGAGTAATCTCGAGAGACGAACAATGCAAAATCTTGATCCATCACCATATCAACAGTGTGACCATGAATAATAAATGGCAAGGCATGGGGTGGTTGGACATAATCCTTCTTACTTCTTTCTTTTATAGTTAAGTTTCATTTCCTCTACAATCTATTTGAAAAGCATGTCAACAAGGTTACATATTTTTGAATAAAAAAAAAGAATATTTACAACTTGTTTTCAACTTTGGGAGCTTCTTCCATCTGGTTTCTAGCTTATTTAGTCTATACAATTTTCAAAGTTTATTAGATGAACGCAAAAATAGCTTTCTTAAAGGATGTTTTAGTAGAAGAAGTTTACATGGAACAACCTGAAGGGTTTTTATGTGTAGGAAAGGAAGCTTATGTTTATAGACTTAGAAAATATTTGTATAGATTAAAACAAGCTCCGAGAGCTTGGTATTATAAATTAGATGCACATTTGAGAGAACATTGTTTTACAAAAGGAGAAGTGAACACCAACTTATATTTTAAAACAATGGGTGATAATATTTTGGTTGTGGTTGTATATGTAGATGAAATCATTTTGGCAGAAATGACAGTGATCTATGCTTTGAATTCCCTAAAATCTTGACATCCAAATTTGAAATGTGAATGATAGGTGAACTTTCATTCTTCTTGGGTTTCCAAGTTAGTTAGCTTAATAAAGGTATCTTTATATCTAAAACTAAGTATGCTAAGGAAATGTTACATAAATTTCAAATGGAAGGGTGTAAACCAGTAAGTACATATATGGAAATTGGTTGTAAGCTTTAGAAAGATGTTGATAAACCTGACATAGATCATACTCTTTACAGATCTATGATTGGTAGTCTCTTATATTTGGCTACCACTAGACTTGATATAATGCATTCTATTTGTTTGGTTTCAAGAGTTCAGTCATCTCCAAAAGTCTCATATTTAAATATTGTTAAACATATCCTTAAATATATTGTTGGTACTCTTGGCTATGGACTTTGGTATCCTAGACATGATGATTTCACTATTTGTGCCTATACTGATATCGATTGCGCTGGTTGTCTTGATGAAAGGAGTACCTCTGGTGGTGCTTTCTTTCTTGGAAATAGATTAGTGGTCTGGCATAATAAAAAATAAGAATCTGTCACTTTATCTACTGTTGAAGCTGAATATATTGCAGTAGTTTCTTGTTGTACTATGGTTCTTTGGATGGCTCAAACCTTGAAAGATATTTAAATACATGTTCCTAAACCAGTTCATATATTCTCTGATAATACTAGTGGTATAAATATTTCTAAAATCTAGTTGAACATTCTCACACTAAACATATTGATATTTGATATCGCTTTCTTTGAGAATTTTTTTAAGCAAACAAATTTGTTTTGGATTATATTTCTACTAAAGAACAAGTTGCAGATATTTTTATTAAACCTCTACCTAGATCAATTTTTGAGAGTTTGAGGGAAAGACTGGGAGTCTTTCCTCTCTCTCATTTGTGATCATAACTTTCTTCAGTATTTATGTGAGGGGGAATTCTATATGTCTTCTTTTTGTACCTCTCATAAGCAACACAAGCTTAAAGATTACTGGTATTTAAGTCTTGCATGGTTCTCTTATGGTACATAGTTCATAATTAGTAACAGTCGTCAAATTTTTCTTACATCAGTTTGAAATGATTTTGTGGTTCTACAATTTCTATTCAGTTGGTTTTCATTTGTTTTATTGACCAAATTTGTATTTACAATCACTCTTCAATGAATAACAGGGCAATAATATGGTTTCTTTGTTCTCTTTATGCAATCATTATTTCAGTGATCTTGTACAACTTATTCATGTGCTAATGATTTTTGAGAACAATTATTTTTTTATTACAGAGTACAGGGATGTGTATTTTGCATAGCAGTGATACAATGGTTGACTTGGTTCTTCAGGTATATCTATTCAGTTTTGCATTTCTTTGTTCTTGTTCCAAATAGGGGGAGAAAAGTAGGTTAGTTTTTTTATCACCAAGGAAAAAGGGGGAGTTTTTTACTCTCACCTTTGTTGTTGTTCTTGTTGCCAAACATACTAACAATATGACATGCACACTAGTACATTTAACCCCTATTTTTGACCTAAATTTTTGACGAGGCATTATATTTATTTGTCTTGGTTGGATTATAGAAGGAAAATTTTGATTTTTTTTAAAGTAATGCTCATGTTCATCATAATTTCGACGAACACCCATGTTCATCGAAATTACGATGAACACGGGCATTACTTAAAAAAAGAAAGATATCATTTCATTATTTCCTTACGCATTTCAGAGATGTCACGAAGGGCGGAAGAAGCGAGGGCACAAAGGTCAGCGAGGGAACAGGTAAGATCTACACCCGCTCCAAGTTTTCATTATGCGCATACAGTAAGTTCAATTGCTTCGGCTTTGGCACGGGCAGGGAGGAATCTAGTAAAGATTACAGATAGGGGTTTTCTTCTGAAAAATATATTGTTTCCAACAATTTATTTTATTTATATTCTGCATTCATGGCATTTTGCACTCATGTCTACCATTGCACTTGCTATCACATTTTGTATGCATGTCTAACGTATTTTTGACAGTTTCTTTGCTTTCAAATCTCCCTATAGGCATGAACATAGATACAAAATTTGGCTTTCCTGCTGCAAATAGCATTTGCTTGAAATCTTGTAGAACCATTTTCAACAAATCTATTTTGTGCGTATCCTACTTTCCATGAAATTCTATGGCAATAATCAATTGCATGGTGTTTATTCTTTTCATATTGCATGCGTGAGAAAAACCCTCTGGAAACACCCATTTTTGAGGCAGAAAAGAAAATCGTTGGCAAACTTTAATGGATGAAGCCCTTTTAAGAAACACATTTATTAACTGGCACTACTTCTGATGAGATGATTTCACTTTGAGACTTTGTTGAATAGATCACGTGCCTTTTCTTTGTTGAATTGCATCTTTGAGATCTTGAATACCCAATTCAGCAGCAAATTTATATAGTTCATCAACATCATTCGAGCTTAAAAAATAACATCTTTTGCAATACACCCAAATCAAAACTTCTATGCCAATACTTGGACTGTAGTGATGCAGGGCATCTAAAATAGGTGAAATGTGCTCTTTTTTGTAAGCTATCTATTTTCTTTTCATCTTCACCCTTTTTGTTATTGTAGTATGCTTTGAGAGCCTCAAAATAAAAGTTTACTTTTGGTCCAAACATTTTGAGAGTGGCCATCTCTTCATCTGAGAAATGATGAAAATTACGGTTGATGATATACCATGGAATGAGATAATCATTCACAATGTTTATATTGGTTTCTTTTTGGCCCTCTGTTGGGGAAAAAAATCCCAGTTGCCCATTTCCATTTTCTGTTGATGTCCAAGTTCGGGATGCCATTTTTTTAGATGTCTCTCTGAATCTTATGCCCTCAGATATCTGCAGTCTGCTTTATCAATTCATATCAACTGAATTCAATTTAAGACAATAAATAGATTCACCACAAGCACTTAAAAAATGTGAAACACACTTGATTTTTAATATATTCTGTTAGGACTCTTTGGATTCTACAAATTGAAACTTTGCAGGTTGTGCTCTATATATTGCAATATTTCTTTGACTTCATTTGATTTTCTTTCTAATCCTATATATGCCAGTCATGGCTTCTGATGTACTCGTTGTTATGATCTAGGTATTTGCAAAAGGAAGAAACTTAAAAAACCTTTGCAATTTAATGAAGATTTTTTCCCCTCGCAAGATGTAATTTTCTTATATTGATATCTAATCTCGTGGGATGAGGGTTTCATAAATAAAAATGGCTTCTTTTCAACCCTATTAGATTTCACTGTTCCTTACTTATTATTACAGTTTTTTGTATTGAAACAATGAATATTTTATGTTTTCCATGCTATATCACTACTTTGACAGTGAAAGGATTTTGAACTTTGCAATTAACATGGTACTTATTGTCTTATAATAGTCATCTTATCATTCATTACTCTATTTCTACAAATTGATGGCTTGAGCTATCTTTTGTATATGCGTTATCTTGTGTTTACGGTTGATAACCTGCTACTCACTGTATGGTTATATAGAAGGTTTCATTATTACATATATCATTTCTATGGGACATACAAGAGCATTGGTTCTTAAAGGCTAAACGGTGATCCTTTTAAGCAATAGTATTCTTTTTTTATGAATGCTTTGTCTATTAAATGGTCATTTTTCCTTTCATACATAATTATAACATGCTTCACTGTTGTGCTCTTTATAACAATAACTTAATCACATAAACCTTGTGGTGCATAGTCAGATGTGAGATGATTAAGATTTTTATTTTTTTTATGACCCAAGAGGCAGTTGTTTCTTAATTGCAATTTGATGTAATCTCTTGGTAACAGGATTGTCTCTAAGAATTGGTGTGCATCCACCATTAGTTAATTCCTTAGCATTTGGGCTTGAAATCAAGAGTCTGAAAGGTATGGATCAATTTTTGAGTTTTGAGTATTGTCAATTCAAATTCAATTATGACTACCATAAATGTTTCATTCGAGTGTACTTGGAAATCATTATTGTCAAACCTAATATAAAGTAAGGATCATTGTTTTCTTCTTTGGGCCTTATGAATGCTAAATTTTTGAATGAGGAAAACAATTGTCGAACCTAATATTAATAGAAAAGATAAACAAATTATCTTCCCTTAGAAAATTTTGTCATTAAATAATAATATGGAACTGGATGACCATTGTATTCTTTTCCAAGCCTTATGAACTCAAATTTCTTTTCCGAGTGTTGTGAAGTCAAATTTAGTTATTGTTACTGTTAATATCTTATTAGTTATTGTGCATGTAACCTAAGTTGTTTCATCCCTTATAATGTTAATTTATGTATTTTAGTATAGATGAAAGAGCAATCTCATTATCACATTTCTTGCTTACATGAAAATAGGGCATAGTTTCCAAGCAGATATAGAGTTAAAGAAGATGGAAGAAGTCATGTTGTCTAGCCTTGTAGCCCTGCAACGCTTGAAAAAAAATTATAACTCCTAACTTCTCCAAAGCATCAAAGGAAAAAATAATTTTTTTAGATACCCTCTATCCCTTTCTTCAACATATCAAAAGAATTCAATAGGTTTCTTTGGACCTTATACTGCTGTCTGCCCACTGTGGCTTCAAAAGTGCATAAAATGACTACAATTAACAGAGAAAATGTATAATTCCTTTTCTCTTATGACCCCAAATAATCAACAATGTTTTATTATGTCCTCCAATGACTAAATCCAAAATGAATTAGACTCAAACCTGTTGGAACCCCAAAAGCCCTAAATTTGACTCCTTAAACCCTTATTCTAGGGCTTTCACAATGTCCTATAATGCAGAACAGTGTTATAATGCTGCATTTGAAGGAACAGTCATACTAAGTGACTCTCAAAACATTCAAAAATGTTCAATGTTACCTCCCAATGTATATTTGATCCTTTGTATACTCTTACCAAGAAAAAATCACACGAATCCCCACATACAAATCACCAAATGAAAAGAAATACAGTCTTTATTGAATTTTACAGTCACTGTCCATATAGATCCAGGTTTCTATGCCTTTCAATAAACTTCCTATAACCATATCAAACAACTTTGGACATTGAGTTGAATAGTTAAGGCCTAAAACATAAAAAAACACTACTTTCCCTCTAAACTCTTATGTAGCTGTTACTTTTTACATATTTGAATTTTAAACTATGAAAAATGACTTTATTGGATGCCAAACTCCAACCTAATGACTTTTAATCCCCTGAACTTGTTCAATGACCCATTCTAGACTCTTAGGACACGATTTTATGCTTGGACACTATTGGTCCACTTACAAGCAAGATTTTAGTCCTTTAAGGACATTACAAAGTTATTTAATGCATTACATCAATTGAGAGCCATTATAGGTTCTAAGAACAATTGTGAGTCATGTGGACCCTACCTACTACCAATCTCATCACCATTCTTTGGTTTTCCAATGGGACACTTCACTATCCCAATCAACACAAAATTGTGTTCAATTAGTCCTCTCTTCTTTGGACTATCCAGTCCTTCCCAAATCTGCAACTTATCCATCGCATTCCAACTAGTATCATACTAATTTTTACCTTGCTTTTCCATATCATTCCTCTGTCCAAAACACATCAGTATATTTTCCCTTTCATGAATTTCTAAGGGTTGCATTTTGTATATTTTCCCTTTCATGAATTTCTAAGGGTTGTATATTTTATGTTTGACAGTATAGTCATTGAATGTCTCAAAATTACTGATTGGACTGTGACTGACTAGTTGTTGAGTTTGTCTCATTTGATGGTTAACTTTTCCTAATAAAATGCTCACCGCATGTTACTGAGGCCGACTGTCTATGGAAGTGTTGATTCAATGTGTGTCCTAAACTCCCCCCAATTGCTGATTGGATGATATAGGTCTTATGTTTGATGCTGCCTCCTTTTTGGTTTAATTCATCTGATGGGTCATCGATGAATTATCACTATCAATATAATTTCGGGACTCTCTAATTATATGTGGCAATATTTGGCATGATTTAACAATTACCAACTCCTATAGCGTTGAGTAGTTCTTTAGATATTTTATTGATTGACATTGAAAATAACCATTCATTGCATATATGCAAAAGTATACAACTATCTTATGGTGGTTGTTGACGTGTACACCATAGTATGATTCAATCCTCCCCAACAACAATGTTAAGATTAAGTATGAAGCTAGGGCTATTTGACAGAAAATAAGTTACGATTGGAAGCCATGATCAGTTTGGTGTGATATTCATGATTAATTTAAATTTTCCAAAAGGTAGAGATTAGGGTTAAGATGATCAGAACTAATGTTGTTGAGTAGTGGAAAGGATAATAAGAAGTTGCCTGGTTGAACAGGGATTATGGACTAATAGTTTCCAAGGAATAGTCCTATGGATTGAGGTTTTTAAAGAGTGTCCAAGGAATAGTCCTATGGATTGAGCTTCAAGATGTATTTTTATAAAGTAGGAATCTCATGGGACAAGGAAATGTTTTCTACAAGATAGATTAGAATTGTATCGTAAGAAATAAGAGGAACTACTGTTATTTCTCCCAATGTCTTAAGAGATATTTTTTCCATTGATTTTTTTTTATAAATAAGGGGCCACGACCAAGGGAATTTTATTATTAAGTATAAATTTTATTTCCAAGATGTGGGATTTTTTTATGGTTCTTTGTAATCTCTAGCAACAAGTGGAAACTGGTGATTTTTAATGACACAATGCCCTCAAATTGACACTCCTAGTTGTCTTGTGTCCAACTTATGTGGATATTCACCACCAAACCTTTTTCAGAACAATAACTTTATATCCATCAATGTCGAAGTGGATATTTTATATTTTATATTTTTATTTTATTTTCTTAGCATTCCTATAAAATATGAATAGAATTCCTATCAAATATGAATCATGGTTAGATTAAATGTACAATGCTTTGTAGTCAAAATCTATTTAATACATTTATGCTTGATTTTATACAAGATAGTACTAATGCTACTCTGTTTATATTTGATGGATTACAACGTTAATATCTTAATTCAGAGTATGGGAGACAAGTTTTTGGTATAATTATAGCCCGAATATTTTCCTGTGAAGAAAGACCATATCTGACAATATGAACCTAGAACAAAATAAGGAGACAATTGCGAGATTATGGGCTAATTTTAAAAGAAAAGGTGATGGAAAATGTTATTGTCCCTGCAAAAATTGCAAGGGCTTAAAGAATCGAAGACTTCTAGTCAAAACAACTGAGAAACATTGTAGAGAGCATGGTCACATTGAAGGGGGGCACAATTTTCGTCCATTGGTAAGTATTTCATTATATTGTTTTAACAATTTATATACATAAGAAATAAATTGATGATGAGATCATGGTCATGGTTAATTTAATGTCATCATTTTGATATAGGTTAACCACCCTGGGTTAAATGTTATGGACCATAAAAATCCGGAGTGTGAATTTCCAAGTGGAGGAACATGGAGGTGTGAATATCCAAGGAGAAGATAATGATTCCATTATCTTCTCTTGTTAAGATAATGATTCCCTGGGCTAACACATTTTTGTGGTATGTTCTCTTTGGTGGAACTCGTATCAACAAAGTGATTACATTCGTTCTTGTTCAGGGAAGTAACTTTTCACATATATTTTACGTATCTTTTATAGCTTTTGTTGTTCACCATCCTTCTCTTTTCAAAGTGTTATCACATATTTATTCACTTTCATATGTCTTAATTTGCTTAATGTTTGAAGGTTTACATTTGTCTTAGAATCATTTTCTTAAAGTTTCTTTTTATTAAAGGAAATCTAAGGATCTACTCTTGTGACTTTTTTTCCTTAAGGACATTATGTAATTGCAATTGATCTTGAATATGCTTCTAACTAAGTGCAAAGTCCTATATGATGTTTTCATACAAATCCTGATACAATTAAAGGAAATTGTACATATTTTACCATTGCATTATAAGTCACTAATTCATATTGATGGTAAAAGTAATTAATTTACAATCATAACCTAGAAGTTAATGTTTTGAGGAGAGTCATATCTTTGGTGTAATGATGCCCTTAAAAGTCCCAACTAGTAATATATCAATATTTTGGAAAGGTTAAAATTGGTTTAATTAAACTTCCAATGAATTTGAAAGATTATTACGTTCCTGAGATAAAATGATATTATTATCCATGATTATGATTTGAAAATTGAAATGTGTTATGATAATGATAATAATAATAATAAATAGTTTTCTTTTCCATATATTCGATACAATATGTTATGAATACGAAGAGGGATTTGAACAATCAATGTTATGAAAATGTTGTTTAAAGAAAGTTAAAGATTGTATTGATATTATGC